>PVKC010007048.1:0-30125 GCA_004027635.1 Crocidura indochinensis | reverse complement strand
ACACACACACACACACACACACACACACACACACACAGACCCTAGGTTTCCCAGGGTTCTGTTTCCCTTCACTAAACTCCAGTCTCAAACTTCTAGACCTCTAGTACTCAAGTCAGAGTCTCTTGACCACAAGGTCTGTGGGTTACTAGGAGCCAATATGAGAGGCTTGTGTGTCTGCTGCCTGAACCTTCTGGAAGCCTCCATGTGGATGACTGCTGCCTTCTGCTGCCCCCAAGTGACTGACTGCAGAAGCCCTACAGGAGCTGCGCATGACTTTTAGAGTAGGGTGATGTTGCTTACCCACCTCTCTCTTTGGTGGTATGCTAAGTCAGTCCAGGGAAATAAATAATCTGAAAGGAATAAAGAGGCTAAGATTCATTTTTGCAGCAGCTAAATCCAGCTTCCAGCATTGTACAGTGGACCATACAAAAGAGAGGAGCACTCCAACAAGCAGAGAAAGATGTCAGCTCCCCAAAAGATTTCTTGAGTGAAACAGAACGGCAAGCAATGAGGTGAGAAAGGTGTGGGGTGTGGCTAACCCCTTGAACAAAATAAAGCCATCCACACATAGATTTTCACAATAAAGTACCAGCTGTCCACCTAGTCCCAACTGTCCACTTTAGTGGAATGCAGACAGCAAATGATTTCTTCAGTAGAGGATGTGTTAACATCTTTTGTGACATTCCCAGTCACTAAAAATGTTTCCATTTACACGAAACATGTATGTACTTTAGTGTTTTATTCAACATAACATTTAAATATAACAAGGCTTTTGGTTGGGGGCATTCTGCTTGTTTTCCTTTTCTTTTTCAGGTGCTTCCTTTGTTTTTGTTTTGTTTTGTTTTTCCTAAATCTGACAGAATGGAAAGGTGCTCTGAGCTGAATTGGACAGGCAGAGAGCTCTTCCTGGCACACTACTTCCAGGAACCACACAAAGGATGGTGACCTAGACCTGTGCTGACATTTGCTGGCATTGCAAATGAGCCTGAACTAGTGCATGTGGGCGGTCTGGTCACACCTCCTATTTGTGCCTGGCACTTTAGTCCAAGGGCACCAGCCAGCATGGGAGTTGCCTCTTATCCGATCCCAGTTCTTTTCTTAAGAGATGAAAAACACTTTGAAGGTCCAGCATCTCCCCAACATCTGTTGTTCATTTTCTCTGGTCTTGGTTTGGTCTTAACCTTGCAGTAGGCTCATGCATGCCTTCTGATTTGGTTTCTATCTGATTTGGGCTCTAACCCATGGTGTTCTGGAACTGGTATTTCTTTCTTGATAGGAGAGATAACTCCTACAACCACTTCCAGCTTAATGGAACACCAGTGCTTTCTTTCACCTTCCTGAAGTAGAAGGAAGTAAGGTGTTAAGCAGAATTATACCCAGTGCTGTCTGCATACTGGAATTATCTGAAGGAGATTTATTTTTTCCATTTTGTAATTTTTCTATTATAACACTATATTATCAAGTTGTTCATAATACTATCATTTCAGGCATTAAATATTCAAACATCAACCTCACTACCAATCTAATCTTTCCTTTACCAATGTCCCCAATTTCTCACCACCCACCATACCCTCTTTGTAGGAACAAACAAGTTTAATTCATATTCTTTGTTACAGCACAAAGGCAAGTGGAATTATCAAATCTTAGATAAACAAGGGTCAATTTAAAAAAATTTATATCTCTCTATTGTGAAAGTATCTTGTTCTACTCAAACCAAAGATTTTCTGACGCTTCCTCTTTCCCTTTCACCCATCCCTTTGTCATATATAAGGTTCACCTACACTAGATTAGCTTGATAGGTACTTTTGTCTCTCACCTAACCCTCCCCATCTAGGTTGGGATTTGAGCTGGTGTATAAAGAGAGGTTTCAGTTTGGTGGGCAGAGGGACCATGAAGCAATAAGCCACCTGACTCCTTGCTTTTCTCCCTTATGACTGTGTTGGTTTATTATTTCACATGGCTACCCTGCTTCAGATCTTCTCACCTGGGCTTGGAAATACGGCATGTGGAGCTTTTATATTCCACAGTGTTACTAAAGTCAGTGACTAAAGATTTGCTGGACTGTGGTTGGTACTAATTGAACCTTCTGTGTTACTACGGACTACCTGAAAATACCTACAGCCATTATTTTCTTTCGGAGCTTGGTGAAGAAGCTGACCCATTTTTCTGCCAGGAAGATGACAGCTGTGGATGAAGATTGTTGAATTTTTCAGTACCAGGAAGGGTTTGAAGAGACTCATCCCAATCTCATTCCAAGAAAATGTCCCAGAGCTTTCATCCCTGTAGTCTAATTTTACCTGAGGGGATTCAGCTGATTATATTATTTTATTTCAGTCTTGGAGTTGGACCTTTTCTGCCCAAAGGTGTATGTGTTGGGATGTTATAGTCATGCCAAAAGGGGTATCTGCTCCCCACCTTAGCTGAAGATTTTAAAACTGATACCTGATAGTACTCCAGAGTTGCTGGCTTAACAACTCAGAGAGAGGTATTGTCTTCAGTGTTTCCCTGAGGCCTTGAAGAGACACCCAAGTACACAAAAGAGGCTCAATAATGATTAAAACTATAAGCTATAAAATGTGATCATTGGGGCAACAGTATGCACATCTTATAGGAAAAGTATGCCCTTGGGCTCCACCCAATCTACAAAATAAAAAACTTGGTGAGAGGGGTGATATCCAAGGACTAGTGGTTCAGAGGAAAGTGAGAGTTTGACAGTTACACTAATCCAGCTCAGTGCAATCTCAAAGGTATCCCCATAGCCTCTCTCAAAGCTCAACTTTCCTATCTGCAAGATGAGGATATTGCTATTTAACTCAGAAAAGAAGCCTGAATGTTGCCAAATGTATCTACAGTCTCATACAAAACTTGAGCAAAGTTCAGTAAAAATCTTATTCAGACAGGGGGAGTGCCTGAGATAAAAAGTTTCAGTGTTGAAATTTGAGTACAGAAACAAGGGTATGAGCTATTAATGCCAGTTCTCATGCAAGTTCTCTCTCCCTTGGTCCCTCATAACAACTTGGTAAGGGATGTCAAAATCTTCATTTCATATATGAAAAAAGCACTTAAGATTCAAAGAAATTTGCCTGAAAGCCCACAAACGATGATAAGTAGGTCAAAATAAGGTTTTGTAAACCTTATAAAAGGGCCATTACATTTAACCTTGAGTAATACTAACCTTGAGTAATTCTAAGCTCTCTATTAACAGTAGCACATTGAACCAACCCACAGCTTAGGAGGCATTAGCATCAGTATCCTTTTCTGAAAGTGACTTCCTACCTGGCTCCTGTGGCTTTGTGATCTTTGCATTCACATTTTTTTTTTTTTTTTTTTTGGTTTTTGGGCCACACCCGGTGACGCTCAGGGGTTACTCCTGGCTATGCGCTCAGAAGTCGCTCCTGGCTTGGGGGACCATATGGGACACCTGGGTATCGAACCGCGGTCTGTCCAAGGTTAGCGCAGGCAAGGCAGGCACCTTACCTCCAGCATCACCACCTGGCACCCTTTGCATTCACTTATCGCTCACTAGGTTCAATGTTTTCTTAAAAATTCTGAAAAGAGTGCTATATTTTCATTTTGTATGGAGCACTGAAGATTGTATAGCTGATCCTATAGCTATAGAGTAGCAACTGAGAAGTTGACAGAGCCAGGATCAAAATCCCAGGTGTTGACTCCTAGCCTGTGTTCCTGCTGAGAACATTCTGCCTCTTGGATGAATATTTTGGTTCACCTACATACTCTAGACAGAAAAGAATTTCACACTCTGTTGGGAATATTGGAAGAACTTAAGGCAGATCTTCACCACGTAGCACAGAATATGACCCATTTACATTTCTGACATCTCTTATAACATTTCCTAAAATGTTAGCTTAGGGCTAAAGAGATAGCTCAGAAGGGTGGAACACTTGCTTTGCATGTTTTGATCCCAGAGTTTGACCCCTAGCACTGCCTAGTACTCTATATAACATCACACAGGGCCAAATAACAGCACAGCAAAGTCCAAGTAACACTCATCACCTGCTCAAGCATGAAACTAGATCAGTCGTATGGGTTCAAGTAATGCAAGCATTGATTCTCATACCCCAAGCACCACTAGCAAGGAATCTCGCCCCCCAATAAAAGATATGCTTGCTGCAAATGTAAGTTATTTATACTCTACTTAACATTAACTCAACCCCCATCAATTTCCCTTCCAATTGAGAACTATTTATAAGGGTCCCCAAACTTTGAGGACTTGTGACACTTTGGGACACTAAAATTATAATTACTTCTGTAACAATATGATAAACTGTGTGACATAATCAAAAGAAAATTGTGTATCACGATTCTGGAGATTAAACATTCAAAACCAGGGCATTGTCAGGGTGAAGTTTTGATAAGGTATCTCAAGTAATTGATTTCTCATGGGAACCTCACATTCCAGGAAGAAGACACGAGAGCTTTGGAGTCCTATTCAGTTGTGCGCCTTCATGCTCAAGAAGACTCTACCTTCGTGACCCAACCACATCTCAAAGGTACCACCTCAATCACCACCCCACTGGATGGTCTGTGCCCATGTGTGCCCTAACTGTATATGGTAGTAAAACAGATACAAAACGAGCATGACTGGATTCCCTCAGACCCTTGTTCACTTTTCCCCTCTATGTCTCCACTCTAGAATTTCTCGTTTTCCTGCTTAGACTTACCCTATCACACACACTAGGATTGAATCAAGTATGTACACACATAAGCATGGTTCCTGTCAATGCATAAATCACTACAGTGTTTTTAAAGCAATGAAATAAATATTTTAATCCCCTTTAAAATTATTTTAGGTATTAGAGGTATGACAGAAAGATATTCTGCCCATGCATTATTAACCATTTAAGTGAGATTCTTTATGAAATATGTGAGGAAAACACATGGGCATGAATGAGCTACTTTCCTTTTGTAATTATCTTCCTACTCTTCCTTATTCAATTACTGTGCTTTCCCTTTCATGAAAAACATAGGCCCATGGTCACAATGGTTTAATTAGAATTTAGTGACTAACATATCAGACATGAAAAAATTAGAGAGGCAGAGAAACTTTCCGATATGAGGCCAGAAGTGAACCCACAAAAGTATCCAAAAAGCCAGAAGTGATCCCACAAAAGTATCCAGAAAGATTCAGATTGGGCCAGAGAGATAGCATGGAATTAGGGTGTTTGCCTTGCATGCAGAAGGACGGTGGTTCGAATCGTAGCATCCCATATGGTCCCCTGTGCCTGCCAAGAGCAACTTCTGAGCATAGAGCCAAGAGTAACCCCTGAGTGCTGCCGGGTGTCACCCAAAACCAAAAAAAAAAAAAAAAAAAGATTCAGATCTCAGAATTCAAGTCAACTACTAGTGGGAGGGACTGAGTAATATTACATTTAAGTTCCAGAGTCACAGTTTATTCTGGCTGACTGTGTCAAAACAGTTGGGACTATAAAAAATTATATTGAAGAGGACAATAGAAGAGAAATTTCAGTTAGAAGTATGAAACCATAAGAAAATGCTTAAGAATTTCCATCAAATATATATATATATATATATATATAAGATGGGGCCAGAGTGATAGCACAGTGGTAAGGCATTTGCCTTGCATGCTGTAGACCCAGGACAGACCTAGGTTCAATTCTAGCATCCCATATGGTCCCCTATCCTGCCAGGAGCGATTTATATTTATTTTGGGGGGTGGCCCCCAAAGCAAAACAAAATATGTATTTTTCACTCTATGAAAAAAAGTTGATATTATTCCCACTTACAAATATGACTAAACTGAAACACCTGCTATTAAATTATTTGCCCAAAATTATTTAGCATGAAACAAAGAATCAGACCTAGATCACTTTTCTTATAATCAAGTTCCATTATATATCTATCTTTGAGTCTTCCCCTCATTTGTAGAAAACTATTAATCTAATCAAAGAAGAAAAAGGAAAACATTCAGTTACTTGAAGAGGTTCCTATTCACCAAGATTTGTACCTGTTGGGACGTGGGTTCTGAAGAAAGAGGGATGCCATTTTTGAAAAGGCCACATTTTATGTTCTGAACAAAGAGATGCCATTTTGTAAGGAACCACATAGTGAAAGCTACATGCTAGGTTCCCCAAGCCAACTTCCATTTTCACCGCCCCAAGCTACCTGGACATATCAGGTAATCTATCTGGAAGGGACAAATGGTAGCAATGGGAAGATACCCTTAGACTACAGCCAATCATTTTAAGGATCATCAGAAAACTGGAGCCTCCCTATATCTCTATCTTATATAATCCCGTTCATGACCTTTGGTGGGGTTCATCCCTTGAGTGAGAGAAGCCTGGCAACAGGTAGGAGCTGTTGGCAGGCGGAATAAAGTTTAAACTTTACTCAATTTGTGTGGTCTCGTCCTTCGATTTCTGGACCCTAGCAATAGCAAATACATGAAGAAGAAGACAAGTAGGTAAGTATCTAGGTACAAAGGTAAACAGATAGCTAAATAGGAAGATGAATAGCTATTTAGGTAGATAGATGGTTAAGTAGGTAGACAAATGGCATGCAAGTTAGACATAGAGCTAAGTAGGTGAGCATGTAACTAAGAGTTGGATAGGTAAATTGTTATGTAGGTAAACAGTTAAATAGGTATGTAGGCCTTTGCTGAGTATCAAGCTTAGATTGGTAGGAGGATAGATATATTGTTGTTTTGGAGCTACTTGCAGCTGTGCTCAGGGCTTACTTCTGGCTCTGTACTCAGGGGTTACTCCTGATGAATTCAAGGGACTGTGTGTGGTGCTAGGGATCAAATCCATGTTGACTACATGCAAGACAACTTCCCTACCCACTTTACTATCACTACAGTACATTAGATTTTATTTTTGTTTTGGTTTTGGCCATACCAGATGGTGTTCAGGATTTACTCCTAGTACCATGCTCAGGAATTACTTCTGTTGGTGCTTGAAACCAGGTCAGCTATCAGCTATAGCCCTCAGAAGAATAGTTAAGTAGAAAGAAAAGAATCACATATATCCAGAAATATTTGAGGCAACTTAAAAATTATTTATCCTTAAGGCCAGAGAGATAGTATAGCATGTAAGGAAATGACCTTGTACACAGTTGACCTAGTTTGGTCCCCAGTATTCCATATGGTCTCCCAAGCCTGCCAGGACTGATTCATGAACACAGAGTCAGGAGTAACCCCTGAGCACCACCAAATGTGGCCCCAAAACAAAAAATTTACCCTGATATTTCAAAGAAAAACAATGGAAATGTAATAAAAATTAAATGAGAGGAGCAATGGTTGCTGAGTTGATATTTCCAATCTCCAATGTGATAAGAGTCTTCTCTCAGCCCTGAATTCCCAGTGACAAAATGGGATATTTGTCTCAAGGAGGTCAACAGAATGTTCACTAGGAAAAGCAGCAAAAGCTGTTTTCTCTATCTGCCCAATAACTTTTTGTAAAGAAAAAAAAAGACAGTATAGAATGCTAGTACTATGCTTCTGGAGGATAAAAATAAACAGCTTTGTTCTTCAAACGCACATTTCTGCATCAGCTGACTTCTATAAAAGCTGAGGACAATATAGCATTAAATCAACTTTTTAGATACTATTCTTTGGAAAGCTAAGCTAATGAGGTCCAGGTACATAACTTTCAGATGATCTAACCCAGAGCTAAGGTGTACATGCTCTTGCACTGTTTCCTGTTTCTTAGCAACTAATTCCCAGAGACAGGAAGAACTCTCAATGTGTTAGCATCTGACACCCCATAAACATCCTGGTTGAGAAGCTGCAGATGTACCAAGTCAGATAACCAGAAGTGAAGAATCCAACAGAAAAGAATAGGTGAAAATGAAGGGAGAAAATAACAAGAGCTGTAAATAGATGATTTTAGATAAGTCTGTGTGAGTAAATGTAAACATATTATGAGTGCCAATTACATCAGCACTTTCTTGAAAGCACTTATTTTTATATTCATTTAAAAGCATCTACACTAATAACACATCTAGCTTCTGTTCATTTGTTCAATTGGTTCTAAAATCTCTAATATTGGGGCCAGAGAGACAACATAGAGGTAAGGAGCTTGCCTGGTGTGATTCCCTGCCACTGTATATGTTCTTCTAAGAACCATAGGAAATGATTCCTGAGCACAAGGCTAGGAATAAACTTGAAGCACAATCAGATGTAGTTCAAATACAAAAAAATTAAGTCTTACTTTTGGTTTGATTCTCTTGAATTCCTTTTTAGCCTTTAGTTGTCACATTCTTTGACTCTTCAGTGGAAATAAATTTCCTTTTTATTTGCAGCTGCTATCCAAACCAATAGATATAATCTTTGAAAGAATAAATGAGGAAAGTAGATTTGATGTGATTTCTGCTTGAATTGAATTGCATATATATACATATATATACAGTCCAACACATGGATTGATTTCATTGAACCCAAAATTTTTATTGTGTCGAGTTATGTTGGAATAATGTTGGATATCAAGTCTTCAAAGATCACTTGACTATGTTCTTATCATTCCACAAACTCACAACTAAGAAGAGCATATTTACAGTATACAATAGTTCACAGGTAAGGTAACTTATGCCTTTGAACAAATACATTATCACTCAAAGAGATGAGTGTTATAACTAAAGAAAGAATGGGTGTAGGGACTAAAAAGGAACCTTGATGATTACAATGATGATAGAAGGATGAATAAAATTTCAGATCACCTTATGGGATAGCTATCCTCTCCGAATTTCTTGCTAATGGAACACTAATTTTGTTCAGATATCCATCAATCCATAAGGAATAAATCCTAACTAGCCTAAACTAGACAAGGTAATCCCATTCCTCTTGCCAGAAATGTTTTAGGTAGGGACTCAGACTCAGGAAAAATAAGGAAAAACGTCATCTCCTGCCCATTCTTTTCATTGGGTTGTTTGTTTTTTGTTGTTGAGTTCATGAGTTCTTGTAAATTCACACACTATTTATTAACTGTATAAGGTACAAATACTTTCTTCCATTCAGTACACTTTCTTTCAGCAATATTTTCTTTCACTGTGAGTCTTAAAACTTCACAGAAACTTTGTAAAGTGATATAGCCTCGATTGTATATTTGGCTTTTAGTCCTCTTTGCTATCAGGGTTGAGCCCCTGAAGATATCCCTAATGCTGATTTCATTAACTGCATCACATATCTTATGTCTTTCTCGGTGTGTATTTTATGTTTTCAGATCTTAGATCCAGATCTTTAATTTGTTTTGAATTTATCTTTCTATATGGAGCTTATAGATATATTTGGTATATCCAGTTTTATTCTTTCATAGGGGCAGTACATTTTCTCGGTTCCAAAAAGATATGGCCATTTTCCTTCTGCTCTTGTTGCCTGGATCTGATCACTGTCATCATGTGACAGTGAGGAATACTTGCTTAATAGTACAGGCACTTATTGACCTGATATGAGTGGGGGCTAGTTTGATAATGTTCATGGGTAGTAATAGATGTTTATGTGCAACATAGACTAAGTATTATGCATCATTTCTTTTCTCATAAAATCTAATACATAGAAACAAGGACTAGAGGGCCAAGAGGAAGCGCATGGGGATCACCATCTCCCCGCTCCAGCCTAGGCAGTCCTGGGAGACTGTGAATGAGTGGAGCAGGGACAAGAAGGCTGGGAAGAAGCACACGGGGTCACTATCTTGCTGCCTCAGTCTATGCAGCACAGGGATACTGTCTAGTCAGTCCAGACCCATCACCCAATTTCCTCAGATAATCCACCCATAAAACATCACAGCAAAACATTGAACCAGCAATATCCCTATCATATTCAGATAAGCCACCTGGATAGGCAAAATAAACTCTAAATCAAATATATCCTCAAGCACCTCTAATACCATTAGAACAGCAGACCACTTTATTAAACAACCCGTAATCTCAATTTTTAAAACTACCAAATGCAAAGAAATAGAGCAAATTAAGGAAGATGGAGAAATGAAGAGAAACCCTATCAAGTTTCCAAGTCCACCAAAACACAGCTGGAGAAATGAAGAGAAATCCTATCAAGTTTCCAAGTCCACCAAAACGCATGTGCCCAATAGATGAAAATTTAAAAGTGACAATGAATGTCTTAGCAATGAAGCCATAATAGCAGAATCACACAGTAAGAAGAACTCATAGAGGAACTTGAAGAAAGACTACAAAACAACAATGACAAAAAAAGTCAATAAGAAAGCAGGAGACAAAACATTGGATGAAAAAGTTAGGTACCTAATGAACAAAGATAAAAGGAATAACATACAAATTGTAGGAGTACCAGAATGGGAGGAAGAAGAGAAAAGAGAGCAAGGGGGGGTCGGGTCAAAAAAAGAAAAAAGAAAAGAGAACAAGTCGTGAAGAAAATAATAGCAGAGAATTGTTCCACCCCCGGAAAGAAAAATCCATTCAAATCCAGAAGGCAAAAAGAGTCCCTAATAAAATAGACCCTAACAGACCAAGACCACAACATTTGGTAATCCAATTGGCCAAAAAAGAAAAAAAAAAACAAAGAGAAATATGAGTTATTTAAAGCAATAAGGGAGAGAAAAACCCTCAAGTACAAAGGAAGGGTCATAAGAATCGAAGCAGACCTCCCATTTGAAACAATTCAAGCAAGAAGACAGTGGAGTGACATATTTAAACTGCTAAATGAATTACTCAAAGATTTATTACACAATCCAAACCCTCGATTGTAACAATCACTCTACTCAATACAACAGCTCAACATCCCACTCTGTCAATAATCTCCTTAAATGTCAATGGGATGAATTCCCAATTAAAAGGCACTGAGTAGAGGGTTGGATCAGAAAACAAAAACCGGATATCTGCTGCCTGCAAAAAACACACCTAAGAGAACAGAATAGACACAGGCTTAGTATAAAAGGATGGAAATCGGGGCCGGGCGGTGGCGCTGGAGGTAAGGTGCCTGCCTTACTGCGCTAGCCTTGGATGGACCACGGTTCGATCCCCCGTGCCCCATATGATCCCCCAGGCCAGGGGCGACTTCTGAGTGCATAGCCAGGAGTAACCCCTGAGCGTCACTGGGTGTGGCCCAAAAACCAAAAAAAAAAAAGGATGGAAATCAATTATTCAAGCCAAAGGAAAATAAAAAAAAATCTGGGACAGCCATTCTTTTTTTTGTTTGTTTTGTTTTTGTTTTTGTTTTTGGGCCACACCCAGTGACGCTCAGGGGTTACTCCTGGCTATGCACTCAGAAGTTGCTCCTGGCAGGCACGGGGGACCATATGGGAACCGGGGGATCGAACCGTGGTCTGTCCAAGGCTAGCACGGTAAGGCAGGCACCTTACCTGCAGCGCCACTGCCCGGCCCCGGGACAGCCATTCTTATATCAGACCAAATTGCATTCAACCTCAAGAAAATGCTCAGAGACCAAGAATACCAACTGATCAGGGGACCATTAGACCAGGAAGTACTGATCAATATTTATGTGCCAATAGCAGAGTCAGCAAAATATGTAAGGCATCTGCTCTCAAACCTAGAAAAACACATGGAAGCAAACGTGATAGTAGTAGGATATTTCAATACTCCACTATCACTTCTAGACAGATCCACCAGGCAGAAAGCTAACAAAGACATAAGAGCCCTAAATGAGAAATTAGAGGAAATAGGTCTAATGGACATATACAGGGCAGTCCACCCCAAGAAAGCAGAATACACATTCTTCTCAAGTGTACATGGAACTTTCTCTAGAATAGACCATGCCTTAGGATATAAATTTAATTTATACAAAATTACAAATATAAGGATTATTAGAAGCAACCTATCAGATCATTATGCAACAGAGATCAAGATTGACTTTAAAAAGAAACTGTGGAGAACATTTAACACCTGGAAATTAAACAACATGCTAGTCAACAACAGTTGGATCAAAGAGGAAATCAAGGAAGAAATAAAAAGATTTCTTGAGTTGAATGATAATGAAGAAACAAATTGTCAAAATCTGTGGGACACGGCAAAAGCAGTAATTAGGGGGACTCATAGTACTGCAGGCCTATGTCAGAAAAGAGGAAAATGACAAATCAACAGCCTACAAGGGCACCTTAAGTATCTGGGAAAACAGCAGCAAAGGAACACAAACACAGTCAGAAGAGGAGAAATAATAAAAACCACAGTATAAATAAACAACATAGAAACAAAGAAAATAATACAAATATTAATGAGACCAGGAGTTGGATTTTTGAAAGAATAAACAAGATAGACAAACCACTGGCAAGATTCATCAAAAAAAAGGGGGGGAATAACACCCAAGTAAATAGGATCACAAATGAAAAGGGAGAAATTACAGCAGAACCCCAAGAAATCCAAGCCATCATGAGGGAGTATTTTTTTTTTTTTTTTGGTTTTTGGGTCACACCCGGCAGTGCTCAGGGGTTACTCCTGGCTCCATGCTCAGAAATTGCTCCTGGCAGGCACAGGGGACCATATGGGGCTCCGGGATTCGAACCGATGACCTTTTGCATGAAAGGCAAACACCTTACCTCCACGCTATCTCCCGGGCCCCGAGGGAGTATTTTGAACAACTGTACTCATTTAAGCTAGAGAATCCTGAAGAAACCAAGAGATTTCTGGAAAAATATCAGAACTGAGCATCAAACCCACAGTCAATGACAGCAAAATCTATACCTAATCCACAGCAAGCTGTACAAGTGGAGACTTAGTATTCTGGGGTCTAAAGGAGGGATATATGGGATGCATACTGGGAACAGGGGTGGAGGGAGGACATCACTGGTGGTGGGCATGCCCTTGATTTATTGTCACTATGTACCTTAAATATGTCTGTGAAATATTTGTAATTCACTTCGACCACAATAAAAATTTTTAAAAATGAATACATAGAAACTAGTACTTATGAATAAATAAATACATAGAAATTCTACTTGCTTTGATCAACAATTAAGCCATAGTACATACTATTACTAGAATTTTTAGAAATATTTATTGAATAAAGCTTTCCATTTTGAGGGGAGTGGGGAACACCTGGCAATGCAGTGGAATTGCTCCTAGCACCGCACCTAGGAATCACTTCTGGCAGAACTTGGGAAACCATATGGGATGCCAGGTATCTAAAAACAGGTCAACTACATGCAAGGTGAGCACCTATCTACTGTACAATCTTTCTGTTTTTGTAAGTTTTCACAAACATACAAAAAAGTTAAGAAAATAAAATTAAGAAAGATAATATAGATCTATGTTTCCAATATGGTAGCCCTTGGACACATGTGGCTATCTAAATTCACTTAGACATATTTAAAATTCAGTTCCCCTGTCACATTAGTCATATGAAGTGTTTAACTACCTCCATACTGGACAGTATACAAAGAGAGCATTTACATCATTCTAGAAAGCTTTACTGGACAGTGTCAGAACTCAAACTAGTGCTTCATAAATTAAAGCAGTTCTCAATCCTTGAGCCACACTCCTAGGCTCTCTATTGGAATCCAGTGCTTACTCTTAATAGGCTTTTGGTATTTTCTGTGTTGCTGAGTGAATTAGTGAGTGTACTTTGTTGATCACTTCAAACAATTTCATAAGTGTCTAAAGACAAGATAAATTAGAAAGCCCTCGGGTGTGGCTCAGGGACTTAGTCCTGCCTTACATATAGGAGGCCACTATTTTGAGCTCTGTCTCAGTGTCACTACCAAATGTGTGAACACTGTATGTGATAGCAGGTGCCCTGTAGTAACAATACCAACAAATGGTGAGCAAAAAATATAAATAAATGGATTCTATCGATGAAAGTACTAGAACTAAATATGGGACAGATTAGCAAAAACAGTGCCCCACTTGTTATTAAATATGCTCAAATAGCTAGAAAATCCCCCAAAAAAAATAAAACAGAATTTCTTTCTGAAAGATTTCCAAAATTGTCTACCAACCCCAAAGCTAAATCCATGCTGAACTGATGAACTTGAACTGAAGTGTTCATCTCCTTTGGGTCTCTGCTTGACAAGATTTGGTTTCTATATTCTTTAATAGTTTGTCAACAAATAGTTCAATTCAATATCTCTTCAAATTTTTCAAGATGAATTCATCTTATACCTCTATCTATCAAACCATATCATACTTTTTGGAGCTTGAGATGAAAATTTTCAATTAAGCTTTTTATTTTTATATCATTAAACTAAAGCAATTTAAAAATAGATGGAAAAGTACTTAAAACATGTATCCAGTTAACTTCAACTATAATATGTAATACCTGATAGTAGCATACAGTGAAATTATTTTATTTTTATGTGTGATTAACAATTTTCTTTTCTTTTCTTAAATAATTTTTATTGTGACCAAAGTGAATTATGAATCTTTCACAGTAATATTTAAGGCACAAAGTGACAATAAATCAGGGCCATTCCCATCATCAATTTTGTCCTTTCTCCACCCCTGTTCCCCTGTTCCTAGCATACATCCCATATGTTCCTCATTTGTTCTGTCACCCGTCAACTGCTAGTATAACTGCTCCCCTCTTTTTATAGTTTGTTGTAGATTGGGTATCAATTCTTTTTTGGGGGGAGGGCACACCCGGCGGTGCTCAGGGGTTACTCCTGGTTGTCTGCTCAGAAATAGCTCCTGGCAGGCACAGGGGACCATATGGGACACCGGGATTCGAACCAACCACCTTTGTTTCTGGATCGGCTGCCTGCAAAGCAAATGCCGCTGTGCTATATCTCCGGGCCCGGGTATCAATTCTGTTGTCATTGACTTTGGGTTTGGTGTTTAAGTCTGATCATTTTTTTATTTCCACTCAGTGTTCATACAACTATTTGGTCCTGGTCCCCCCTCAATTCCTGAGACAGAACAAGATGATTCATGTTTTATGGTTCTGTTGGAAAAAATAAAAAACTTGGAGGATTCCATCTAGAGGTTATAAATATTTCATTTAAAAGGAGAAATGGGGGGAAAAAAGAAAAACAAAACAACCAAGCAACTACCAAAAAAGCACCCAACTACTAAAAAACAACCACCATCATGTAATAACCAGGAGAATGAAAGAAAATTAAAAAGAAAAAAGAAAAAAATAGAAAAAAGGAGGAAAGGAAAAAATAAAGAAAAAGAAGAAAAGAACAATGGAAGAGGGCTGGTGTACAAGGTTTTGTGCTGCCTTTTTTTCTTTCTTTCTTTCTTTTTTTTGTTTTTTTTTTTTTTTTTTTTTTTTTTTTTTTTTTTTTTTTTTTTTTTTTTTTTTTTTTTTTTTTTTTTTTTTTTTTTTTGCATAGGCACAGTAAGTATTGGGGAAATTAGAAAGGGAATTCTCTTGACCTAAGCGATACAAGGTTTCTCTGCCCTTGAAGCATACTGCCATGGGAACAACTACAGGCTCCATAATACGTGCTCATTTTCATACCCCAAGGTCTTTTTATGGTGCCAGGAAAACTTTTTGCTGAATTGTGGATGATAAAATAAGGCCTCTGTAGCTGGAGATCTTGGTATTTGCACAGGTCATAGGACTAAGGCTAGGACTAAGGTTCTAGAAGTTCTGTTCCATCACTGTTGTTGTAATCAGTCTTCTGTAATTAGTGGTCTTGGGTCTTGCTCAGATCCTAGGACAAAGCCTAGGATGGAGTCTTTCATTATGGCTCTCCAGAAAAATAACTGATTATCTTGGTGCCTCTATCTCTGTATCTGCAAAATGGAGAGGGTGGCACAACATTTGTTTTTAACTCATCTAACTCCATAATTAGTCATGGATGGGTAAGAACATTGCACATCCATTTGGGATAATAACTTTTCTCTGCTTTTGGCCTTCCTGAAACAATGCACTGGTTTTCTGGCAGATGTTAGAGGCAGGCCTTGTCTTGCAATTGTGAGGTGGGAAGCTGACCCATCAAGGCCAATAAGTCTCTCCCAGACCCCAATTATTTTTTGTTTATTTTTGTTGCAGACCACACAAACCATGTTTGGGGATTACTCTTGTCTTTGTGCTCAAAAATTACTCCTTGCTCCGTGGGCCATATGGGATGCTGGGATAGAACCTGGGTTAGCTGTGCGCAAGGCCTTACTCACTGTGCTTCACTCCATCCCTGATCCCCAACTCTTGATCACAAGGACGAACACTCTAGTTCTTTAATTGTTACTTCAATTACATGAATCTTCTAGAACCTTCCAATAAATCCTATTTTTTATCTGAAGCCAGGCAATATTGGTTCCATTGTTTGCCACCTAACCAAAAAAATTCTAATAACACGACATTTTATAGCAGGACTTATCCCCTCCCAGATTGTCAGAATCAAATAAACCATAGTGGAGAAGTATTTTACTCACCATAAAGCTCTGTGTGGATTAGGGCAGTTTTGCTCTATAGAACCATGCAGTCGAAATGGACGTGCTACACATAAAAGCAACCCCTGGATTCTATGAAATCTCTATCACATTGGTCTCATGGAATTTTTAGATCATATATGCCAAAAATATCCCAGCCCCCCCGCCCCCAGGATGAGAACATGCACAACATGCTCCATGACACACTGCCCTTATCCAGAGCACCTGGCCAGGCATAGGCAGCATGATGCCTGGCCAAGCAGACAGGGTACTGCAGGCAACTTGAGCTAGATTAATGGCACATGGCTTATTCAGAATAAATCCTCCCTGTCCTGGGAGGGCAACTAAATAAACATAGAGAAACATCATGTCACTGAAGGTCTGGAGCTAGGCAAAATGCTGCTGGAGCTATGATTAGCCTTACCAAGATACTTTTTATTTAGTGCTCAGCAGTTTGATGGCTGATAATTGAACCTACTATTTGTCTGAGTTTCTCCCCTGCAGCTCTTTCCAGCTAGATATATGTGACCAGAATGGTATGTTTGTTCTTTTAAAATATAAGGACAAGATGTATAGTGATCATTCCAGGTGGTCTCGACCTGCCAATCCAGCTAAAGAACTTCTAAATCTCATTGCCAAAATTAAGTGCTTGTCCCAGGGGTTTCTCTGTATAGTAACAGGAGAAATTTTATTTCTTTCCTTAGTTTTTATTAGCACTACTCATAGTCATGTTTAGGCCTCTCATTCAGCAGTAATGAAAGGACCCCAAGACCACACAAGTAGAACTGTGGTAGGGGGTAGTAGTGGAAGTAGTGGATTGGGGCAGGGGTAAGGATAGCTGGTAGGGATCAAGCTCAAGACTTGATGCAAGCTATAGCTATAACTCGAGCCATATTTTTGACCCAAAAGGAATTTTAAATTTTGAGTGAAATGCCACCTTGAAATGGACATAAATGAGCTTTCTTAATGCTCCACTCTTAGTGAAAAAATGACCCTCTTTTATAGAAGAGCTTTAAGGAAGTAGCATTGCGCACCTTGATTCAATGATTAGAAGGATGAGGTAAATCCCTTCAAAATCCCTTCATCATAGATCCTGCTGGACAGAAAAATGAAAGCTGTGCTGAAAGTACTTTGGGGGGGGGGGGTTGGATCTCAGCCAGTGACGCTCAGGGGTTACTCTTGGCTATGTGCTCAGAAATTGCTGGAAATAGAATCCAGGTCCATCCTGAGTTGGCCGAATGCAAGGCAAATGCCCCTCTACTGCTGTGCTCTGGCCACTAAAAGTACTTTCATTACAGGTTAAAAAAAAAAAAAGTCAAAAGTCCATACCGGATCCCTTCTCCCCAGCCTGGGGAGTACTGGGAGACTTGGCAGGCCCCCAGCCGTCCTGGTCTTTTCCCCCTGACTCCAGGCCTTCCCTGAATGCCAGCTTAGACGGCCAGAAGTGGGTTCAGGTGGACTCTTAGTGGTCCTCAGGTTCCCCCCTCCCTCCGCACTTCAGGGGGGAGGTACATGGGGTGGAGGGCGGGCAGACATCTGACCTCCGGTTTCCTCTTTGATTCTGGAGACCAGCTCTTGCCAGGTATGGGGTTTGGGGAGTCCCCATACCGGATCCCTTCTCCCCAGCCTGGGGAGTGCTGGGAGGCTTGGCAGGCCCCCAGCTGTCCTGGTCTTTTTCCCCTGACTCCAGGCCTTCCCTGGGTGCCAGCTCAGATGGCCAGAAGTGGGCTCAGGTGGACTCTTAGTGGTCCTCAGGTTCCCACCTCCCTCTGTACTCCAGGGGGGAGGCACATGGAGAGGAGGGCGGGCAGACATCTGGCTTCAACCTGTGCCCATTTGTTTTCCCCTGGACTTCAGGACTTACCTGGGCACCAGTCTAGGTGGACTCTATAGGGGTCAACAGGCTTTCCCCCTATCTCTACCTTCTCTACCTACACCAATTGGAATGGGCTTGGGGAGGAGAGTGGGCCCTTCTAGCACTTATTATGCTGGGACAGTCACTGGACATTTTTTCTTCTTTGTATTTTGACCTAACACTGCCCCACAAAGCTCATTTCTATTTTTTTTTTTTTTTTTTGGTTTTTGGGTCACACCCAGCAGCGCTCAGGGGTTACTCCTGGCTCCATGCTCAGAAATTGCTCCTGGCAGGCACGGGGGACCATATGGGGCACCAGGATTCGAACCGATGACCTTTTGGATAAGAGGCAAACGCCTTACCTCCATGCTATATCCCGGGCCCCACAAAGCTCATTTCTAAGATTTTATTGTCTTAGTCCCAACCCTTATTTCCCCCCAACTTCCCATGTAAGTACAGCCCATGACGGCAAGCTCACCACATAGAGTGATAAGTGCAGTTAGAGAAATAACTACACTGAAAATTATCATAGCAATGTGAATGAATGAGGGAAAAAGAAAGCCTGTCACGTGTACAGGTCTGGGTGGGTTGGGGAGTAGGTAATTCTGGGAAATTGGTGGTGGGAATACTACACTGGTGAAGGGGGGGGGTGTTCTTTACATGACTGTAATCATACAAGTACAATTATATTTGTAACCACGGTGTTTAAATAAAGATAATAAAATAAAAAAACAAAAGTCAAAAGTGTCTGTCACAACTGTCTTTGTCCAGACACTAAGGGAATTCTTAGGGTCCCTGTGAAAAATGGATGCAGCAGATTCAACGAATAAAAACAAAACCACACTCAGTTGTGGGGGTAAACTTGAATTCTTTATTAAATGCTAGAGTGATGTATTTAAACATGATTTTTACGTGTGAGAGACCACCTACATCTGTTTTACTGAAAGGTTAAAAAGAATGTACTTTCTTGTTAGCAAAAAGCTTCTCTGGGATCAAAAGAGCAAATTTTAACATCTCAAAGTTTTTACTCACAGGCCTGGACTCTAGGTGTCAATTCCGATGTAAATTAAAAGATTAGCAAGTTGCCAGGTGTTCCTATAAAGGGTTCATTTCATATGAGTGAGCAGACTGCTTAAAGATGCAGGACATCCTTTTAATGACTAATTTCACTTTGAGTATTACGAAGTTATTTTTATGTTTCTCTTGATGCTGATTTTTCCAGGTAAAGAGATGTTTAATCAAGGCCACATTTGCCTGTATTAATTCTTTCATCTGGAATTAAGTGCTCAGTAGGCCACTCCACAGAGGGCCTACTGATTTTAACTCCCCTAAAACAGTGGCAGTGGTAGTCTCTATGTTGATCAGGGCCCTCAGGAGTCATACAAAGAGAAATACTGAGATGGTGGAGTTGCCCAGGCATTTAATCTGGGAGGATAGTGGAGGTGTGGCAGTCAAAAACATAAGGCAAAAGCTTAAATGTATGATAAGGAAAGCAACTGTAAATAAGTGATAAAAGCCAAGTTTTGGTAACCATGCCCAAAAACACAGTCACCATGTTTGAACTAAATCAGCTCCATAGACTCAGTCTTTTCTAGAACAAGATGTAAACTGAACTGTGGAAAAGATTACTGCTACGGACTGTTCCATCTCAGGAGGAGAGGATGGGTCAAGCCCCCACCTTGCCAAAGCCATGCTTGCTGCCTCTATCACCCAGACTCACCATTTCCCCAATGGCCTGACTTATCACTGACCCTCTACAGTTCTCTATGGGACTCCACTTTGATCACACTTCAGGTATGCCAGGTGTTGGGCTGATATCAACAGGATGTTTTTGAACCCGTGTGGGCACCCTCCCTCATAACTCCCTTCTATCGGAAAAGCCTGGCAGCGTAACCATGATCTCAAACACAGTCACCATCTTTGAATTGGGCCTCCTTCCAGGAGACCCTGCAACTGAGTATATGCCTCTAAAAGTCATAGTATCGTAGCTTTGAATTTCTGGACAACTTCCTGTGTTTGATGCTGTCATCCCAAAAAGAACACCCCAATTTTGAAACTGAAGGCTTTTGTCTGCATGAGGGTCTGAGAGGCTCCAAACTGAATCCCTCCTACCCAGCTTAAATGGGCCTATGGGGCCTCTGCCACCCAGCAGCCTTCTTTCTCCCCCCTGCCCCGCCCCCAGACTCCAGGTCAGGGGGCGGGGCAGCGAGGTGGGTGCTGGGGAAGACTTTAAAGGGGACCCCAGGCCTTCCCCACCCCCCACCCAGCACAGGAGGGATGGGCTTGGAGAAGGGACTGTCGAACTTTCAGCTCCCAGCCCAATGTCGACCTTTTTTGGATCTGGGAACCTGGAGGCTTTTGCTAGCATGAGGGACTGAGAGGCTTCAAACTGAATGCCTTGGGGAATGGCTTGGGGAAATCAGCAACTTTCCTTCCCATCAGTCTCCATTTTCAAAAGTGTGCGGAGACATCCCCATATGTATTAGGTAGTTTAACAGGGTATTATAGGGCTCATACTCTTAGAATGCTTAGGAAAGGAAATGATACGCTCAAGACCCACTGGACAGTATTTCATGGTTTAAACTCCATATACAGGTTCTTTAACCATATTATTTAGCTTTCTAGACTTGAACATTATGACTGTTTTTTTTAATGCTCTATACACTATCTAATCCATGAAACTTTTTTCAGTAAAGTTTCCCATCACTGAACATGTTTTGTCTAGAAAATGGAAAACTGGTACACCAGACTAGTAGGCTTTATATATTTATATATTTTCTTTCTTTTTATTTTATTTTAGTATATCTTATTTACTCTTTTTTAAAAAAGCATCCTTTCTCACTGTACCTGGATCAGTTTTTCAACTGTAATCCATGGATTTATCTTCAACGTATGCTGATATAAGTGCATGAGTATGTGTTTGCCATATCATTCTGTCCAATGTCCTCTGTGACATGTCTCTATTTCAAGATATTAACTCCACATAAGTGCTCATTACCATTTCACTTAGCTTTATAGACTCAAATACTCAAATGATTTTTTTTCTGGAAAGGCACTATGTACAATCTAATTCATGAAGCCTCTCTTCAGAATAGTCTACCTTCACCAAGCATGACTGGCCTAGAAAATGGAAAACCTCTCTATCAGACTTACTTTTTCTTATTTTATTTTATATTATTTTTTCAAACATTCTGTCCCATTTCATTTGGGTCAGCTTTTCGACTATAACCCATGGTTTGATACTTAGTCTCTGATGATGTGTGCCGTAAGTGTACAGGTCCACCATACCCATGTCTTTTTAATGTATGTTGGCAATATATAGAAAACCTATGTTTTATACTGTCCTTCCTCCCGTTGGCTCACCACCTTACAAGCTCATTTCTAATCCTTCACTCCCTCACCCCAACTTGCTCTTACCCCACATTTAACCTTTTTCCCCTCAGTTCTTGGCTCCACATGAAGCAGATCATTATCCCCACTCAAGCCAGCTGCCAACCAGCTCCCAAAGTGAAAAGATAGACTCTCAGCCTGAGAAGAAACCAATACTCTGTTGCTATTGATCTACTCTCAGAGACTTTCTTTCCTCCACCTCCCCTCACTGTGGATCTTTGCTTGCTACTAGATTCAGTTTCTAAGAAGTCCCCACCCAAGGACATTTCCTGATATGGGACTGTTGGGAGCCATTTTTCAGACTTCACAAGGCCAAATCACAGATCAAAGTGGTGCCCTGGATTTTACACACACACCCAACTATTTCTAAAGACATAAAAGAGACATGTATATCTCCTTTGAATATCTTAGATGTATTCCCTTAACAGCTATAACCTTTATTGAGTATCCTCTTATATAGTGACAATTTTCCCCACCGTTTTATGTGTGTGTGTGGGGGGGTGCATGTGTGTGTGTGTGTGTGTGTGTGTGATCCGTTCAATAAGGAATTCTAGTAGAAGAGTCTCTCTGTTTAGAGTTCATTTTAGAACCAAGTTACAGGGATTGTTGGACTTGTTTTCTTGGTCCCCAGATACACCAATAATACTTGTGGCATTGTTCCTCTTTTGCATAGGCACATTAAAATGGGAAAATATTACATATGCAAACAAGTTCTTATCTAATAGAGATAGGAACACAAATTTTGTAATGCAGTCAGGCCTTATACCCTGAACATTGTCATAATGACCTGACTCAGGCCTCAGAAAACGGGCATTGTCCATTTACCCCTGAACCAAGGATACCATCTACGAACACAACCACAGTTGTCTACAACATCACCAGGAAGACATCTACCAGGGAAGACCCTACCACTGCCTTGGCATCGACTTACTTCAAAGAGGGTTCTCTTAACACCCAGACTACTTAGCAACAGCAACAACCTGCTTTCTGGGCAGGGCTCTCCGCATTGCCCTCTACTGGTGAGGCAAAACTAGAGAACGCTCCACATCATCCTGACTTCAATGTAGGATATACACAGAAACCAGGATCTTTAATTACAGAACCTGACACCAACAACAGCAATTGCACAAAAAGGTTTTACTGGGACCACAAAGAATGACTCAGGGTTTGGACAACCTAGTATGTCTGGAGCCCAGTTTTGATCTTATGCCAGAAAACTTCAGGGGTAAGGTCTCCTAGTATTTAGGCCAAGGTTTTTCCTTTTCATTTCCCCCATATTTTGCTGGACCTATGCAAACAACAACAATTGCCATTCTCACACCACTTTCACTGTATTTCTTTAATTCTTATCCTAAAAAAACAGAGCTTACTAAACCTTCTGCTAGTGTTTTAATGAGTTCATTGGTGATTCAATAATTTTCAAAAATATACTTGCTACTGAACTTTTTCTTCTCTTCTTTGTTATCCATCTCTTTAGTTTTTCTTTCTATTTTCTTAATAACTTTGCTTTGGTCATCTTGAAACAAATGTATTATGATCAGTTATGTCAATTATGTGATGCATTTTCTTTAAATAAATTAAATTAAAAATAAAATGGCAAAAAAAATAACACCCCAATTTAATAGACTGGATATATAAGAAGAGTTTACTAAACCTTCTGCCATTATATTAATTATTTCATTGCTTATACAATAATTTTCACAGTGAGCTTGCTACTTTACTTTTTTCTTTCTTTTTTCTTTCTTCCCTTCCACTTTTTTTGGGGGGGGGCTTGGTTTTGGGACCACACCCAGTGACACTCAGGGGTTACTCCTGGCTATTGCTCAGGAATCACTCCTGGCTTGGGGGACCATATGAGATGCTGGGGGAACAAACCACGGCTTGTCCTAGGTCAGCTGCATGCAAGGCAAACACCCTACCGCTGCACCACCGTGCCAGGCCCCACTTTATTTTTAATTTCCAATTTTTTAGAATATATTTGCTTTCACTTATCTGAAAACAAATGCATTGTGATTAGCAATGTCAACTATGTTATGCATTTTCTTTAAATAAATAAAATTTTTAAAAAGCCACAAGTTTTAAAGCTTTTTTTTTTTGTTTTGTTTTGTTTTGTTTTTGGGCCACACCCAGTGACGCTCAGGGGTTACTCCTGGCTATGCGCTCAGAAGTCGCCCCTGGCCTGGAGGACCATATGGGGCACGGGGGATCGAACCGCGGTCCGTCCAAGGCTAGTGTGGTAAGGCAGGCACCTTACCTTCAGCGCCACCGCCCGGCCCCTAGTTTTAAAGCTTTTATGGTACAATGTCACATTACCATAAACCAAAATGAAATTTCTGTGTACTTCACTTTGGAGTGTCACATGTCTATCCAGAATTGCAAATTCTTCAAAATCCTGGGAAGCTGCAGCCACATTCTATGACATAGCACCCAGTTGAGCAAGCAGTATGTGAAGGACATGTGTTATGCAACCCACTACTTTCCTCTGTAATGAAACATTCCCAAAGGAAACATGTCGTGTTTATAAGCTGGACTTTCAGCTACACCCAACATTCCCTTCAACCCCACCCAGACACTCACCCAAACATATTAGTGCCTGTGACCTTGAAGACAGGAGGACAGCTCACCTTGACAAGTTTACAGGCACACAAAAGAATCTTAATCCCCTCCAGTCTCTGTTTTCTGTTGCCAAAAGCCAACAGAATTTCAGAGGGAGATGAGCCTCTGACCTGAATGAGGGAACCAACAACATAAGAACTCTGTGCTCCATTGCTTAGTAAATATCTTGAGAAGAATGCCTTTACCTTTGGCCTGGAATACATTCTGCTTGTGAGGGGGCCAGAGGGCATGTGGAAGCATATACCATGGTCTCTGTTACCCATGTCTTCTATTCTCACTCCTGCCTTCAACACCAGAACAAAGCAAAATCAAAAATCTCAAACTTTATTCAACTAAACAAAGCAGAAGGTATATTCTCTTAAATCTGAAATTTCAGCTCACACAATCAAGCTGTGTGTATTAAAGTAAAATCTATATAATCAGTGCTAATGTAAGTAAAGAGCAAATATATAAAACATAACTTGAAAAAATCAAAAGAATAATGTTCTCTATTAGGAGGACATTTTAGTAAGAGTTGAGAGATAATATAGTGGGAGTTTGCATTGCACTCAGCCTACTCCACGCATCCCATACAGTTACCTAAGTACCAGGAGTAATTACTGAGTGCAGAGCCAAAAATAATCCCTGAGCACTGTTGGATGTAGCCCCTCCCAAAAAAATAGAAAAAGAAAAAAATTACTCAAAATCTGAGAAGAATCTGCTTGCATGAATAACCTCCAATATTTCCCTTAACAAACTACTACTTCCACAAAATTATACTTTCCAATTTACTTACCTGTATCTTCCAGCAGATTTTAAGATTCATGAGTGAAAGTCTGGTGTGGTTTTTGTTTAATACTAAAACCAAGAAGTTTTTCATAGTGCATAACTCATAATAAGTAATATAATTCATGCATGCTAACTTGGGTAAATGCATAAATAATGGGCTGATATACATGCATGGGCAAAGGATGTTCTTTGTTCTTTATGTTGATGTGAAGTCTTAAACAATTCCTATGATGTTTTAAAAAACTTATCTTAACATTCTAGCATCTATTTAACATTCTCTGGAGAGGCCAAGTATAATCAAGTACAAGAAATTGTAGCCAGAATTCAATTTAACATTGTGTGGAGAAGATGGAAAGGGTTTGTGGGGTCCCTGAGACAATAGCAGAAGGAAGTGAGCACTCTGGTGGAGAGTGTGGGGTTGAAATTCTGTATGCATCGAACTCTACAATTAACACTATTATAAATCACAGTGACTACATTGGTTTTTAATTTAAGGAAAGAAAATTGTAATTAACAACATTCTTTTTCATTGAATGCTCTATATATTAGAAAAATGTGAATGACATCAAAAGAATAGGCCATAGAAACAAATTCGAGATTTTATATATAGATTAAATAGGAACAGGAGAGATAATACAGCAGATAGATGAGAACTCAAAGAGAGGCAGGCACCTGGCAGTCTTTGACCAGACTGTGAACAGAAATGTCACAAACAGCATCTGTCCTTCCATTTCCACGTGAAACTAAGACATCAGGATTCCAGTCAACCTTCCTCATGTGTAATACTACATAAAGATGGCAAGCTGGGCATTTTCAGGCCTTGATCATCAGCCCTTACCATATGATTGCCAGATCTCCTTCTGTCAGGAAGTTAGAAATTTTAAAGCATACTGGGATATTATATTCATGTGAGACACGTGAAGCCTCAGAATATATTGCTTTATAAGTGGAATATCCAATACAAACACTATGTCACAGTATGTCTTTGGTTGTCTCACAGAAGATGGTACCACGTGTCATCTGACCAAGTGATGATTTCTTCCACCTCTGGAAGTGTCTGTTGGAACTCTAAAATAGTCAAGATCAGATTCTGACATTTGTCATCCCATTGATTACCAGAGTTTATAAAATTGATTTGGCTGGGTAGGTTCCTTTCTCCCTGACCACTCCATATCTTCTCCCCCCAAAGTTGCCTGTTTCATAGGAGAATTTGGTCTTCATCAAGTAGAGATGTGCCACTCTGGTTGAGAGTATTCTAGTAGCTGCAGTCCCCTGATAGAACTTCTAGCAAACTCTCACGGTCCATTTG
The DNA here is from genome assembly GCA_004027635.1 of Crocidura indochinensis. Taxonomy (NCBI): domain Eukaryota; kingdom Metazoa; phylum Chordata; class Mammalia; order Eulipotyphla; family Soricidae; genus Crocidura; species Crocidura indochinensis. Next base: position 3,912 of record PVKC010007048.1, on the reverse strand, counting down.
TAGGAAAACATAGGGTTATTGAGCTTTTAAGTCTCCAAGTACATTCACATGAGACACTGCATGTGGCATTTTGCCTTTCTTTAAAAAGAAATGAACATATAAATAAAATATTCAAGATTTTGTAGTGAAAGGCACCTTGAAGTTCGTCTGGTTCAAACTTCATCTTGTCATTCTAAAAATAAGACAACTGGTACTAAAGAAGTGGTATGATTTATTGAAATTCAGTCTGTCAGTCCTCTGGATTTCAAAGTAAACATGCAATTTGATAACAAAGAAAAAAGAATGAGCATGAAATTCTCATTTATTAATTCTTTTTTGAGGTCACAGATGGAAAGAAAAGGCAAGAGTGCTTCTGTATCAAATATTGCTGCCCATGGCAACACTCTGGTCCCTGGAGACTAATGAGGAACTCTGGAGGAAGTTATTCATTTAATCTATCATGCAGGTCATGTTCTGCCTTTAGTCTTCAGACACAATTCTTTTTTGATTTTTTTTGCCACAAGGCCAGATGGCAGGATATGGCTGCCAAAAGATTAAGATTCATGTCTCACTCAAGGACAAAGAAATTGTGAGCATCTCAAATCCTGCTCATTAAGCCCTTCTCCTCACTCTAACCTCCACTGTAAATTATTGCGGAGATTATTTCAGTATGTTAAGTACATACTGCCCTAAGTGCCAATAAAATCCTGTGGAAGCTGTTAAAGGGTTTGTGTTAATGAGATAGAAATCAGTCCAATGTAGATAGGAATTCAATGTTGGCATGTAAACACCCCATTTCCACTATGAGATTTCTAAACATAAACTTCAGGACAGCACAAGGACCCCCATGTTCTCTCATGTTGGGACTTCCACATGGCCTTTATGTTCCTGAAATCCATGACCAGATGGAACTGGGTGTCACCATATATATATGTAACCAACCAACTTGGAGCATTTCAGGATTAAGTGAAGAAAAGAACAGCAAATTTTTCCATATGCATAAACTAAAAGTTCAAGTATGGCATACTGATCCTCTCCAGTTTCTTTTTCCCCTGTTTCAAGCAATATTGTTATTCACATCCCAAAATGATCGTTTCCAGTCTCATTACCAGAATCCGAGTACCTCAACCACACAAAATTGTGTCCTTTTTATGTTCAGAAAATTAATAAACTGAAAGATTTGACAGCATAGAGAAATAGAATTAAAGCCAGTGTAAAGAGACACTATTTTGGGAGTTGGGTTGAAGTTTGGTTATCCCAAAGTTCCCAAAAGAGGAAGGGCTATCTTAAAGCCCTATACAGGGAGTACAGGAAAAGATGGTACATTGACAATTCTCTGCAATAAGTAATCCACACAGATTGTTTGTTTGTTAGTTTTTGGGTCACACCCGGCAGCACTCAGGGGTTACTTCTGGTTCTATGCTCAGAAATTGTTCCTGGCAGGCTCGGAGGACTATCTGGGATGCAGGGATTCGAACTACCATCCTTTCACATGCAAGGCAAAAGCCCTACCTCCATGCTATCTCTCTGGCTCAGATTATTAAGTAAACAGCAGGCAAGAAAGTCTATACTGCAAGCTGTTCACCCACAAGCCAGTCACTCCAACAAACGGAACCAAAAGCCTAGATGACAGCCCCAGCGCAGCTCTCCTGCCTTCAATTTATTGAAATCTAAATTCAAGCCCCTCCCCTAGGGAAGGGGAAAATACTCAACAGAAACTGGTTGAGATACAAAAACAAACAAGAAACAAATGGGGATTAATTCAAAAGGTCTCAATTTACTTAATATTTCCCTTTTTTTTGGTTTTTTTTTTTGGGGGGGGGTCACACCCGGCAGTGCTCAGGGGTTACTCCTGGCTCCATGCTCAGAAATTGCTCCTGGCAGGCACGGGGGACCATATGGGGCACAGGGATTCGAACTGATGACCTTTTTTCATGAAAGGCAAATGCCTTACCTCCATGCTATCTCCCGGGCCCCTTATATTTCCCATTGTTTAATTCTCTAAAAAAAAAAAAATAATAATAAGCAATAGGCCCTGAAAAGACAAGGGAAAAAATACCAAATAAATAGCAATAATTTGCATAGGTGCATAAAAATAGAAAAATGTAAAGAAAAAACTTTAGGCATAATAACAGGGTGTTCCTACCCTAAAACACGACTCAACTAGAGGTCCAGAATAATTCAGAATCCCCATTATACATTTTGTAAAGTTCTCATAAAGTCTTCTTTTGTAGACCAAAGTCAGTGTTTATGGATCTGGAAGAATATGAAGATCCATGAAGTAATTGGAGAATCGCACAGAAATCCACAATTAGAAAACTCAGGAAGAAAGGAAGTCTTTACATCCTTAGATGTAAGGAAGTCCACGCAGCAGGCAAGATGAAGTTTATCATTAGGTCACAGGTCACATTCTCAGGGTGGCACATCAGTTAAATATAAGAGCACAGATTTGAGCCTGATCCTGGAAGATGGTAGATGTACCTCACATGTTACTGGAGGAAAAAATTGCAGAATCCACCAATGGACACTTGAGGTTTTGGCATTGAAGAAAAAAGACTTCTAAAGCTCTTCATTCTTAGTCAGAATTCATGCAAAATTCCATGATAAATCAAAAATCTTGGTACAAGGTATAGGGGAGGTTAGCCAATTAGTGATTGATGGGAGCTCAAGTCAATTAACCAAGACTAAATGTTTCAGGTGAAGAACCTTCCTGTTTCAAGAAAATATGTAAGGTTCCATCTTTAATGGATAGACACTCTTATTCTGTACCTACATATTTTTCCAATTTAGTGTGCCCATGCAAAAAAACATTGCCAAAAAATATAAAGAAAAGGAATCGGGATAATGATGATAAACCAACAAAAACCAATAACACATTTTCATCCAAAAATATTAAAAACTGTAATCTAAAGTAGATTTCTACAAGAAAAATAAGAATAGGGGGAAATTATTTACATAAGAAAATAAAAAGTAGGGCTCGGAGAGATAGCACAGCGGCGTTTGCCTTGCAAGCAGCTGATCCAGAATCTAAGGTGGTTGGTTCAAATCCCGGTGTCCCATATGATCCCCTGTGCCTGCCAGGAGCGATTTCTGAGCAGATAGCCAGGAATAACCCCTGAGCACAGCTGGGTGTGGCCCAAAAACCAAAAGAAAAAAAGAAAAGAAAAGAAAAGAAAAGAAAAAGTAAAGGCAAATACAAATAAAAATATTCAAATGAAATATACACAGTAGTCAGTATCTTCTTAAAGTTCATTTGAATAAGTTCTGGAATTAAGAATCCAAAAAGTCAATTTTTGGGGCCGGGCGGTGGCGCTGGAGGTAAGATGCCTGCCTTGCCTGCGCTAGCCTAGGACGGACCTCGGTTCAATCCCCCGGTTTCCCATATGGTCCCCCAAGCCAGGAGCGACTTCTGGGCACATACCCAGGAGTAACCCCTGAGCATCACCAGGTGTGACCCAAAAAAAAAAGCCAATTTCTGCTAACAATGTAGTCTAAGGAGTCTGAGCAAACAGTTCATAAGTGTCACTGGATAGCAGAACTTTGAAAGATATGAATCTCTTCAATAGGCAGAAACTAGAAGCTTACAGTTGAGTAAGAAGGAGATAACTGGAGGAGATGAGGAAGTTTCTGTATGAAGAAGGGTAAGGGCTGAGAGAAAAGAAGATTGGTTCTGGCAAAAAACATCAGTTATGTGAGAAGTGAGAAAAAGTCTTCCATAAATATTTACAATATATATTGTACAGACAAAAGACAATACAAACAGTGAATAGACATAAAGGTGGCCAGCACATGCAAATACTCTCACACACACATTAAAAAAGATTTTAATTGCAATGGATCCAATGGTAACAATTGAAAAAAACAGCTGGAACAATTTAAAGTGCTTTAATGTGTGTGTGTGTGTGTGTGTGTGTGTGTGTGTGTGTGTGTGTG
>PVKC010007047.1:0-30150 GCA_004027635.1 Crocidura indochinensis | reverse complement strand
CTTGAATGAAGAGGTTTTTGTAGATATTGCTTAAAAATTACTTCTTATATGGTTCTATACAATATATACTTTGTGGATATAAATATGCTCTCATTTTAATTTACTTTTAATATATTTAAATAATATTTAAGATAGATAATACTTAAATAGATAATACTTTTGGGGGGTTTGAGCCACATCCAGTGATGCTCAGGGGTTACTCCTGGCTCTGTGCTCAGAAATAGCTCCTGCTTAGGGGAGCAAATGGGACTCCAGGGAATTGAACCATGGTCTTTCCTAGGTCAGCACATACAAGGCAAATGCCCTACCACTGTGCCACCTCTCTGGCCCCATTAAATAGATAATACTTTTAAATAATACTTTAAGTGTATTCATTGATTTTACTAGAGTGAACCTAAAAATGAATATTGTGCTTCAAATAAATTAGAAAATTAGCTATAAAATTAATGCATACATGATCTGAGTGTTGAATGGGATGGCAGCCTTCCTTCAGAGGAGGCTTGTTTAAAAAATTTAGGCTACATGGTCATACTTTGAAAACAGCTAATCTAGTCCTTGAGGTAATTTGTCAGTTTTAAATTTTTACCCATCCCTGAATTTGTATTTCTTTCATGTAATTTTTTAGTTTCTCCAGTTAGCAAGAGAATATATATATATATATATATATATATATTAATGTTTCTGTTTGTTTTTGTGCCATACCTAGCGATATTCAGTGATTACTTCTTGCACCGATGGTGCACTAATGGTCCATGTGGGATGGCAGGAGATCCAACGTAGGTCAGCCAACAGCAAGGCAAGCACCCAACTCATGTACTGACACTATAGTCTCAGAGGAAATGTCTTAACCTTTGATGTTAGGCTTGACCACTAATTTTAGTGTTTTTTGGACAATGGATTTTAGTAGACAAGATTTTATAAGCAGTTTGAAGTGCCCTCACATGATTGGGTTTGATATTCATTTTACAGTGTTCTCCAAGATAATTCATGTTCCAAGTAAGAAAACTTCAAGAAAAATGACAGTGAGTGAAGAATGAGTTTAACCAAGCTTGTGTCTCGGAGCCAAGGTTATCCAACTCCAACCAGGCCAATCTTGAATCATACAAACCCTAGCCAACTGACAGATATGTTGACATGAATACATAATGGATATTTAGAAGTGATTCCTGAGTGCAGAGCCAGGAATAACCCCTCAATATTGGTGAGTGTAACTCCCCCTACAAAATATGATGGGTGTTTTAGGTCACTGAGTTTGGGGGTCTTTTCTTAAACAAAAATCATTGGCTATTACCAGATAACAAAATGAACTGTAATAAAAGTTACTTGCCAGGGATCAAGAAGCATGAGCCAAGATATGTAGATTATTTTATTTCCAAATGTGAATTATTTAACTAAACAATAATTAACTAAACAATATTATGTTTAGTCAAAACTTAGCTTCTATCAGAATCTGCCCATTGTCAAGGCTTAAGTTCATAATAGCAAAGTTTTTGCATTCTCAGTGTAAGCAAAATTAAAATGCTATTAGAGAATTCAGCTTTGTTTATGCTTTTCTTTATAGTTTTCTGGAGTGTACTTTAAGCATTGGCCACAAGCCACATTGGGACATTAAATAATCACAATACTAACACATTTCAATATTCAGCTGGCAACAAGGCCTACAATTATAGTAAAGCTTTCATTCTCTGTGCCTGCAATTACCTAACCAGTGAGAGATTTTCATGATTGCCATTAAGGGCTTAATTATAACTGAGTTAGATACAGAACAGTTGTTAGTTAGATATCTATCAATCCCTCTGGGTAAATTGGCCTGTCTGAGGAGAAGGCCTAAAATATAGACAAAAGTAATAAAGACAGCCAATCAGTGGCATTATCTGGGACTGATGACTCATTGCATACACTATCCTTCCCTTTTACAGCTTCATGTGGTGTATAGTATCTTATGGCTTCAGTTCATAGAAGTAATGGACTTCAGTTTAGGCATAGTTATAGCCTGATTCAGACCCCATTGCTGTAGGAGCTTACACTATATAAATGGTTGACAAAATAAATAAAAGTTCTTAATTCCTTACAAATAGCAGAGACAGTAAACAATTTCAATCACTTAAACTGTGCCAGAAGTTTAGCTATCATTCATAAACTGTTTTTATATACTGAGTGTTCCTGTCACTTTACATATGTTAATAACCCATTTACAAATGTAATCCAACATCGACTCTTGAGTAATTTTGTTATGAACTAAATCAAGCATATTTCAATAAGTATACCAAAGGATAATGTTACCTCTTTGCTTGCTTGTTTGACAAGCATATTTTTGCCAGTTAATAAAAAGTGCTTCATATATGGTTGATCCCTCTAAAGAAAAAATAAAACAAAGCAAAAATAAAAGGCACTACTATTTTTAAAATTTCTAAAATACAGACCACAAAAATGTACTAACAACAACAAAATAATAACTATGTTAAATAATTCACAAAGATTAATTCAAAGTGGATTAAAGAATTTGAAATCAGACCATAATCCATAAAAATGAATTGAAGGAATATAGACAGAACTCTTCATTAATACCCCTCAAAAGTATCTTCAAGAAGACTATAGAGGCTAAGACAACAATAATGAAAGTAAAAAATTGTGACATCAATTTAAAAAGGTTTTACATGGCAAAATATATTCAATAAAAAACTCAAAACAGAAAGCATCACGATACCTAGTAAAAAATATCTGCATACAATGCATGACATGCAGGATAAATATTTAAGTACTCATAAAGGTCAACAAAAAATAACCAATAACTCCATTCCCCAATGAGGAGGTTAACAGACACTTTTCCAAAAGATATCTAGTAGGCTTATTGAAAGTGGCCAGTGCCACTTAATTAGGAATACACGAGTTCGAAAAAACAATATAAGTGAGAGTGGTATTTATTTAAAAAAATCTGTGAATAACTGATATTAGTAGAGATATGATGAGAAATAAATACTCTTTCATTATTGGTGGTTATGGTATCTGGTTCGTTCTGAGAGCAATATTTCTTAAAAACGTAAGAAGAGGACTCCCATATGATCTATTAATATGCATACTACTTCTTGGTATCTACCCCCAAATATTAAGAACATTTATGTTTAGAACAGTGCTAAATATCCATGGTATGAAAACAGCACAATGTCCAACTCTGTGTGAACAGTTTCTGAATTTTGATATATCTGCATTTTGCATTTTTGTAGATGGAGCTTGAGGGTACCATGCTGAATAAAATCAAATAGAAAAGGACAGATGCAGAATGATCTTACTGTTATGTGTACTATATAAACATGCCTAGTAAGGAAGCAAAAAAGAGCAAAAGACAATAGAACTGAAGAACTGGTCCAAATAAATGGGAGGGATCTTTGGGACATTGGTGGAGAAAAAAAAGGGACACTTTCATGGTGGGAGTGGTATTAGATCAAAGTATTCATGATACAATCAACATAAGTATTGTATTTTAAAATACAGCATCTCAAAAAATAAATTTCATAATTTTGTTGCACTTACTGCGTGTAACCAAGCACTAAACTCCAAGATCTCCTATCTATACAGTAACATTGATATTACTATAATGCACAGAGCAGGTAATAATTTCCCATGACCACAGAGCAGTAAGCGGTAAAAGTGATGTTTGGTATCAGGCCGACTTGTTCAAGAGTATTTGCACAGATCATTGTGCTTCATTGCTTCTGTAGTAGTTTAATATATAGCCATTTTTTGTTCATATTTATTACTCCACCTAGTTTCATATTTTTAAATTATTGTAAATGATCTGTGTTTGTGTGCATAAAATTAGTATAGTTAAGAGTCTATTCAATGAAGTCCAATTTCATGCAACATAAATGATAGGCTCTTTTGCTTCGAAAATACTCAGCAAACTCAACCAAGGAATTGTGATTTCCATTGACATTAGATCCAATATATCCAAATACAAATTAGGATGTTCTCTCCTAAAATTTTTATATGGCAGAGAGAAATTTTATAAACATGTTTTCCAAAGTTTGGATAAAGCAATTTGGTACAAAATAGCAATATCAATGCTAACTTTGGATGTTTGTAGAGGTCAGCTATAATGTCTATAATTTTGTAAGGGGCAAATACAGATTTAATTATTACCCTTGGGACAAATGCTTCCTGGCTGTGTTTAAAGCCATTGTACATAATTCTTTTTTAAGTTGCTTTCTAAAAAGTCAAACAGTAACTGATTCCATTATACAGAGATTCTGTATTATAAAATGCAATTAACAAAACAACAGACAAAATATAACAGCAACAACAACCAAAATATGCAACTTTCTAAAGTTATGGAAATGACATACTTTTCTGAAGTTTCTTTGAGGGTGGGAGGATAGGCAATTCCTGGGAATTTCAGGAATCTAAGACGATGGTGTTGAGGGGATGTACATCCAGTGACACTCCATCAGGTAAGGCTTAAGAATTCAGTACTGGTATGGCCAAAAATTCTGGAGATTTAGGGTCCCTTCTAGTGACCCTCTGGAGATCATGTGGTACCACAGAAACTGGGTCAACTGCAAGACAGATATATGTATATATATACACACATATATATACAAGGCAGGTATATATATATATATATATATATATATATATTCTAGCCTTTATTATAACTCTTAGCCCCAGATAAAACATTCAATAATATTAGCACTAAATAGTAAAAAAATATCTTAATATACTTTTTGAATAAAAAGTTAAGAAATTTTCCAAATGACAAAGATCTAACACTTGACAACAAAGAAATCAAAGATAGAAATTCAGAGTCTAAATGAATATGTTTCATGGAATGTGAAAGTATAAATTGTTTCTAAATTAAAATATAATTTTCTGTTATGTGGCATTAGCTGTGTCTGCAATTAAATATTTAAAGGCAACACTGCAAAGAGGCATTTGACCATTTCATACATACTCATAAAAGAAGTATCTAAAACTGTGTATGTACATGTGTGAATTATGTAATTTTTATAAATAAAATTCAAGTGTGTGTGATCTGAAATACTTCATACTTAGATGTTATGGCCATTAACTGTTGTCATCACCTTTTGAAGCACAGAAAAATATTAGACTCTTTTTACACTAAATCTTTATCTGTATTCTGTAGAGTACCACTCATGATTAAGGACTTCAATAAATGCTAAAGGACAATATTGACTTTTGTATATACTTTTAAATATACTTACCCTTGAAACCTGTATAGAATGTGTATCTCTGATTTATTTTATTACATAAATATTTCATAAAATTAGAAAAGTTGCATTGTATAAAAGTCCACATATGTTTATGCTTGCAATAATGACAATTTGAAGATACTTAATGGGAAATTTTTGAAGCTACTTAAAAGAATTAGAATCAGATACTCATTACCTAAAGTAGTGTCAAGTACTAACTAAACTTGTTATATCATACGCTTAAAATGTTTGGGAATTACAAAACATTAAAACTAGAATATTTGTAACTTAAAAAGAAGACCCTCCACCCAGAGTACATAATGCTTTGCAAATAAGATGTTGTCATTTATTTCATTAATATTTTATAAATATTATATAAGAGAAACATTTATGATAGTGTCACAAAATATACGTTTATTTTCTGGACAAATATGATTTATTTTAGAATTATTTATGATGAACCTCTTGAAGAAACTTTTTTCATTGACTAACACTCGTGAACAATATTTTTTTTAATTTTTTGAGTCAACAGAACTGAAATGATGAGACCCAAACTTTAGCAATCAAACGTAAAACGGTGCTTGTTATGATGACAGTCTGGCATAAGAGGTGGGAGGGTGAGGCATAGGAATAATTTTGGGAACATTGGTGAGGGAAGTTGGCACTGTCGGTGGAATTGGTGCTGAAACATTGTCAAAAACTTAACTATGAATAACTTTGTAAATCAGAATAATTTAAACTTAAAAATAATGAAAAAGTAGCTTTCTTGTGTGTCTGTATATATGCACTTATATGTTTACACACTCAGGCACTATTTTCTTATAATTAAGATGGAATTTTTGAAGTGGGAAGTCATATTATGAACTTATATTTAAATGAATAAAAAATGAACCATTCACTAAAGATAATAAATTTTTCAAAATGTAGAAGTTAGTTGGGTGACATGGAAATGCCTGTAAGTAAAATCATGTATATAGTTCAATAAATGAGCTTAGACTCAAGAAATTGGATTCTTAGACAATTCAGAGTAGATATATGGCTATGCCAGTGGAGAATTGCGCAATGAAGAGATCAGATGAATTGCATCCCTCTAAGAGAAAAGTGAGCATAATATATTATCAATGCAGTAGGGATAACTAATGTTTTAATTTGTGAATACTGATTTTAAATTTTAGTGCGCTATGAATTTTCCAATTTTTAAATTAAAAAACATCTATTTCATATTTTCTTGTGAGATTCGTCAGAGCAAAATTGCATTGCACATGAAGAAAGGCCAATGTTATATACCAGTCATAAAAAGATATGAAAGAAAATACTTCAGCACTATTTCTTACTTTTAAGAAACTGGTTCATAGTGCCACCTTGTGTTAATGATTCATTTTTCTTCTGCTTTGTATTTTTTCTCTGAAAAGATTAATATTTCTGATGCCAAATTACACCATAGATAAATGTAAGATAATTGGACTTAATTTCAAATTAATAAAGTGTATAAATATGAAGCAAATAATAATAGAATTTCAGTGTCTAATTCTTTTTTTTACCTACTCTCTATATATGTATATATATTATACTTTAAAATGTGATCAATTCAATGGGACCATGGAAGAATTTATGAACAAAGGAATCTGTACTTATTTTAATGGCAGAAATGAAAAATTATGTTGTTTAATTTGCATTGCTTTTTTTACATTTAGATTTTAATGATATCATTTAATGACATACATTTTTATTAACTTACATTTTGAGAGTAATTAAAATAGGAACTTATCAAATCAAAATTTAATAAGTCTGTATTACATCTTAACTTTGACTACTTGAACTAACAGTTACTATTTGTTATCACTGGGGCGGGAGGTGGCACTAGAGGTAAGGTGTCTGCCTTGCAGGCGCTAGCGTTGGACGGACGGCGGTTCGATCCCCCAGCATCCCATATGGTCCTCCAAGCCAGGAGCGATTTCTGATCTCATAGCCAGGAGTAACCCCCCCCTCCAAAACAAAACAAAACAAAACAAAACAAAAAAAGAAACACTATTTGTTATCACCAAGCAGATTGTCACTCCTTTCCCTAATTTCTTGTGAGTTTTTAGGTTAAACAATTTGGCAAAAAAACTTTAGATAATGAATTGTCAACGCTATTTCTAAAGCCACTATCTATATAATGGAATACTATGGAGTTATTAGAAAAATAAAATTTGCCTATTCATGGATGAATATGGAGATTTATGCTGAGTGAAATAATTCAGATGGTGAGGAATAGACATAATATGATTGCATTCATTTATGAAATATAAAAAGGATAATATGGTAATAATATCCAGAGACAATAGAGTTGAGGACTAGGAATACCAGCCCATGTTAGGAAACTTGCCACAAATAGTGGGGGAGTACAGTTAAGGCAGAGAATGGACTATTTTTGCCATCATGTTGGAAATGATCCCTCTTGTCAAGAAGTGGGTGCTGAAAGGAGATAAAATGGTAGTTATGAGTCCCCTCAGTAACAATATTGCAAACCATAGTGTCTAAAAGGAATAAAAGAAACAGGAAAGAGAGAAAAAAAACATGAACAGAGGCAGGCAGGAATAAAGGTAGGGGGGACAGGGGAAGAGAAATGGGACATTGGTGGTAGGTAAGAAATATGCATTGGTGTTGGATGTTGTGGATTGAATGTCTGATACTCAGTTCTGAATAATATTGTAACTATGAAAAAACTGTATTATTAACAACCTTCTAAACAAAGGTGTTTAACTAAAGTAATTAAAAATAAATAAGACCATTATCCAAAATCATCTAGCTGTTACTAATCATAGGGCACTTCCAATTGCATATGTTTTTCTCTAAGAAATCATAGTAGTATTATTTTTATTTTTACTTACTTAAATGATTGATTTACAATAAATGGAAATAAGTTAGAATTGGCATTTTGCACTTTTCTTTTCCTCCTGTTAAATGACCTTTATGTTCTTAAATTTAGCCTGGCATTAAATTAGAAAATAAAGACAGCGTATGTAATTTATTCAGAATGTATTCAACCAAGATGGATCTAGCCATGAAAAAAAAATGTTCAGCTCACATACTTTAATGTATTCAAATCAGTATTCTTAATTAAAAGCATAGACATACTAATCTAACTATAATCCTTGAGTTTACTTTTTATAAAAAAGGACTAACTTTTGTAGTTCTATATACTAATACTTTTTTTCTATATTCTAATACTTTTTGAGAATCTAAACACACGTAATTAAAACTACAATCATATATATGACCCATGTGTGCTGTTAACAGTATTATATAATATTATTTTAGTACTTAATAACTTAATATTTTAGTGTTAAATAGTAAAAAAAAAAAGTAAAAATACCGACCTAATAAGGATAATTTTAGATTTGTGTCAATTTTACTATGGACAAATTTTTTATTTCCAGTTTGTCAGTCTTAAAAATACATATTTTTATAGTTTAAATGTTTCAAAATATTTTATACTCCTATGATCAATTTTACTGTACTTTTTAAATTATCTCAGTACTTCATAAATATTTAATAATGTAATCAGGAATTTTTGTCTGTTTTGTTTGTTTTTTACTAGAATTCATTCAGGATATCATGTTTTTCCTTTTCATCATAACATTCTGCCATCCCTTTGCTTTACTACTTGGTTATTTTTCTATTTGAAATGTAATTCTTTCAGAGGGAAAAATTCTCAACAGATTAGGGAATTTGAGCTGACCAGTAGAGAACTTAAGTACATAAGCCCACTACACCTAATTATAAAATATGAAGGTTGCAAAATTTGCATAATTGCAACTGTTGGTAGGGGTCGGTAACATATTTGCATTATCTACTTATGTTCCATACTAACACTTTTAAGCACCACTTTGGAAAATAAATCCACTGTCAGACACTCATAGGTGCCAGAACATCATGACCTAAAATACAAGTAATGTCCTTTTCTATGCACACCTCTTGCTTCTGATGTTTTCTGAAATCAGATTCTAGGTTTATATATTATTTTTTTTGTCAAAAATTTAAAAAGTCTTACTAACTATAGCCTTATGAAGCAATAAATGCCTAGTTTCTCTATACTTTTTCCAAAAGTCATTCTCTTTTATCTTCCAAAATCATTGATATTTATATAAATAGCATTCTTATCATACAACTGTAGTTTGTAAAAAATAATAGTTTGTTATAACAATGCTCTTTTCTACTCAATAATACTAGAAAATCATTTAGCTCTCATTCAAAGCCTAATGCTTCCAGTATAATGAAATTTTATATTTGTGTCTTTTACACATACGGGAATCAAGAAAGATTTCTCTGTACTATTAGAATACCCCCAAAGCAAAGAATATATTTGTGTTTCAGTCTATATAAATATAAAATATATAATATCTATTTCTCTTTTTCTATTTTATAAATTTTCCTAGAAAATAATTACGTATAGCCACTAAAATGTTTTTGGTGAAAGGGGATAACTTATCATCACATGTTGGTAAATAATAGACATGTAATTATTCTTCCATTGTATACTATTTTGGTTTCAAATTTTCTTAGTTATTCATTTATCAATAAACTTTTCTCAGTCGGCTATTTTGTCTCCTACTGCATAATTCTGGTTATTTAATTAGAAGTATAAGGTATTTTTGTTTATTTTAACATATTTATCAACTAACCTTTCCTAAAATCACTGATTTGTACTTATACAAAAGTATTTGCCAAAAATTTTAGATTGATTTTATTTTTTAAAAATTATAAAACCACCTTTTCTTTATTAGAACTGGTATAATAATGCTTAGGTTTGTTTTATTACAATACTCTAGGTTCTGCTTATTTGCCGGTTGATATTCCCACTATGGCAATAGGAGCACATTGTACAGAGCAGGTAGCCAATATTATTTGTGTAAAGTGAAGAAATAAATGAAAATCACTCAGTATTATTTTGAGGATGATTAAGGTTTACTATTAAAAAAGTGATTAAGTGATGATTTATCAGGTTAACCGAATTATTAAGGTTCTTCCATGAAGGTATTATTTTTAAAATATAGCTGTAATTTTGTGAGAAGTCAGTGAAGAACAGTAAAAAAAATACTAACAGGGACTATAGAATCAGAAAAGCAGTTTAAATAAGGCCTATAAGCTTAGGCAATTTATTAAACTTCCCCTTTAGTTTGTGTTCTATAAAACAGAGGTAAAATGCTTATATTATTGTGTTCTAATAAAAATTAGAAATAATATATGTAAAGAGGTTGAAATGTGCACACAAAACTAAACTTAATGGTAGCTATTACTGTTCTGATTCTTCCTAGCGAAATTCTCAAAACTGAATTATCAATATGTAGCTGATTTAAAAATCAGAAGGGGATATTTTCATTTTCTAAATCAGTGATTTCCAAAATTATTTGATTACTGACTTCTTTTTTGAAGAAAAAAAGAGTCGTTTAGTATCCCTATATCCCCTCAAAACATACCTTAAAAAGGCAAACAGAGGGCCCGGAGAGATAGCACAGTGGCGTTTGCCTTGCAAACAGCCGATCTAGGACCAAAGGTGGTTGGTTCGAATCCCGGTGTCCCATATGGTCCTATTTCTGAGCAGATAGCCAGAAGTAAGCCCCGAGCACCGCCGGGTGTGACCCAAAAACAAAACAAACAAGCAAGGCAAACAGAATGATACCCCCGATAATGCTTGACACTAATATAGTTTACACCTACCCTATTTTTCAAGAATCTCTCAATAGAAAGGATCACCCACTTTGAAACATATTGTTCTTAATCAGTTACTTCACATGCTATTTAGATATTTAAGAGTTGCAAGATATTAAGAAATAGATGTTTAGGATTTGGAAGTTGTGGCAGTGTCATAGAACACATGATTTGCAAGATTATGAGTTCGAATTATCAGGTGGGTTACATACATTAAATGCGATTTTTGTTGCTCTTATATTTAAGACAGGTTCTGCTGTGTTCAGTCCCAGAGGCATAATGGGTTTCTGACATACTTTCAGATGTATATTAGCGACATAAAATTGTGTGACCCACAAAGGGTATTACAACTAAAATAGTGTGTGAGCACTAGATTAAGAAAGTAAAAGTTCTAGCTAGCATGTGTATGAGAAAAGAAGCAGTGAGTACCACAATCATAATAGTGAACCTCAGCTAAAAGTGGAACCCAAGCATCGCAAGTTAAAATAGTGCAAATCTCAGTGAGCTCCGTGGTCCACTCTGTGAGCACCAAAACCTTATTTGCTACCTCTAGCAAGTACCACAACTAAGTACAAAAATCACAGCCAGTTATGTGTAGAAAATATTTACTTTGTTGGTCTATTTGTCCACACCTGGCGGCGCTCAGGGATTACTCCTGGCTTTGTACTCAGAAATCCTCCTGGCAGACTTAGAGAATTGTCTGGGATGCCAACAACTGAACCTGGGTCTGTTCTGGGTTGACAAGGCAAATGCCCTACCGCTGTGCTATCACTCCGGCCCTGAACATATTAATTTTTAATAAATATATTGAAATTCCTTTTTTTCATAACAGTAGCAAGAGTGACTAGAAGATGAGTGATTTTATTTTTAAAGGACAGATCTATTTTCCTAATGTATTGCGTTATTGCATTTCTTTTAGCCTTCAAGGTATAAACATTCTTATGATGGATATAGACACTCCCTGAAATACTAACTATATTCCTGCTCTTCCAATGCTTAAAAATTTTCTTGATTGTAGATCACTGGCGAAGGACTAAGTTCATCATTTTCCTAAGTAATTTCTCAAGTGAGTACCCAATATTCCTTCTCTCTTCTGTTCTCCATTTCTTGAAAACTCAAATAGTTGTCCTTTGTAACAGGGCTTAAAGGAACACAGAATAAGGGTGATTTATATTATAAACTAAAAGTGTTTCATTCCGTGTTTAGTGCAGGGAACTAACACAATCACAAACTTCCTAGATACATCAAGTAAAAAGGGAACACATTATAACTCGGGTTAATATTTTAAATTCATAATAAATATAAAATCATATAAAAAATAAAAGAAATAACCAAAACCATGGATTATTTGCTCTAAAATGACCTTTATCTGAATCAGTTATAAATGAGAAAACAGTACATAAAATTTTGCATTATTTTCTTGTTAGTTTGCTAAATCAGCATGGAGATACCAGGGCTGGAATTTACATCTTCCATTTTACTATGCTCAGTGTTACAGGTGTGGTATATTTAGCATATGTCTGTGAAAGAGGTAAAGCTATTATCTTCTGGAATGTTAGGGTGAGTCTTAAGGAAAGTCCTCTCAGCCCTGATGATCTTTGAAGTTGTTCTTGGTTTCTTCATTGCATGTCCTGCTAATAGCCTCTAGTCTTCCCAGTAAATTCATGTGTGTTGTTAGCGATGAATGAACTCTTAAATTCTAATTTCTACCCCAGTAAAATGTGTAATTTATGGCCAATTCAATGTTAAGTCAATTATAGAACTTCAAAAAATAAATTAGGAGACATGGTAAAAAATAAAATTAAAAGCTGCTTTATTTGTACTAAATAAAACACATTTTTGTATATTTTACTAAATAAAGTCACATTTTGTAGAGTAAGTGTATGAGTCAAATGGTTATTTTTAAACTTTCCTAATGTAAGTAGAAAATTATTTGTTCAGCCATAATGTTTCTGTCATAAAAAACAATATAGCATTTGCTTACAAATTAAATATGACAAGAACTTAATAAATAATAAAAATTTCCATTAGAAGTAAATTTTCAGCTGTTTCCTGGTAAATTTATATATTTACTTTATATTTAAAGTAAGTACAGATATTTTCACTTTCATATCCTAGATTTTCTTCATTTTTTGCTCCCCTGAGTTAATGTTTAAACTCAGCATTGATTTTTCTATAACTTCATTTATCAATATTTCCATTAAAAAAAGGTACTAATAAGACTTAAGTATTTTTGTTAACTCCTTCATAATAGGACAGACTTTTTATATAATTTTTAATTCTTACTATTAATAATTTAAATCTGATAATTATATTATTTCCATAAAAGTACACTCATCACTAAATATAATACAATCTGTTCTCAGGTTTCTCTAAGTGAACATGCACATGTTGCTGATATGAAAGTAATATATATCCTGACGTATCTTTACTTTGACAATATAGTGTATGGCTCTGCATGAGTGTTTTTCTCCCACTGGAGGTTTTCATTTGCTGGGTTTTGAACTCTTGTCAAGTTTGGTGGTACGCTGACTGATTCATTTCATCCCTGCTTTGTTTGGGCATGGTCTTGCTCTCTGAGGCACCACGTCCCCATTTTCATTGACTTCAGGAAAAGGTTCATTAGGCCTGATCTCTCTCAGTCTCTTTTCTTCCTCCCCATTCTTCTCTCTTCTTCATACTGGACTCTGGGGCTCTTTATTCCTCAGGTCCCCTGTAGGTTAAGCCTAAGCTCTTCTCTTCTCTTCTCTTTAACTCACAGTCAGCATTGGCATCTGTATTCCATAACCCCTCACATGAATTAATAAAAGCAGATACCAGCCTCCCAAATCTCTAGGTCTGGTCATCTAGACATATTGACACACAGCTTCTGTCACAATTTCATATCAACTTAGAGCAAAAATTCCCCAATAACATTGATAGGCATCTGACTGTAACTTTAACTTTAATTCCCTAGTGTTAAGTTTGTCAGACTCCTACAAAGTCTCCATATAAACTACAAATAATTATCATTTAAAAATATATAAGCTATGGATTTAATTATTGTACTAAGCACAACGAATAGATATATTTGAGCATGCAGTAATTAAAGGTTTTGTCCATGTTTTTTTTTTAATTTTGGGAGATTCTACTCTATAAATAAAAAATGTCTGAACAATTGAATGGTATTTCATTTGCAAAAATTTCTAACTGTTCTGTAAACTCATGATTTATATTTATAAAAATTTTGCATTTTACAAATATCCAAATTAATTAAATGTTTAGTGTACTATCCAGAGCATAATAAACTAAGTGTATATTTGCCATTATTTTATGCTACTTAATATGATGATTAAGGTTTTAATGTTAGCTAAGTACTCTCCCACCAGTTAAATGTGACAATCCTTCCATATCACAATAGGAAAATGTAGTAATGCTAATTCATGTTTCAGATAAACATTTTCTCCCTGTAACTTTGTTTTCAATAATTTTCTCTTGGGTTTCTTACCTTTTTAAATCTTTCTCTTTTCTTTCCACTGAATGCTTCCAAATTATTCTATTATAACTAAATCTTTCTCTCTAACTATACATACCTCACAAAACAGTGACATTTAGCTCATAGTTTTATTTACTATAGATATTAATTAACAGCTTTATAAATAAAATAATTTTCAATTTTTTCAGAGTTAATAATGAAGCAAGTAAGTAAAAACTCATTTATCCAGGGAAACTGGAGAAATAGTTTTTAGTTTTTTGATTAACTTTAGCAAGAAATTTCTGGATTATGTTGTTTTCTTAGTTCTGTCTATGATGCTGATTATAACATTAAGAGTATTTTCTAAATTTTTAAGATACATTAGTAGAGCATTTTCTGAACTCTTTTACTCACTCTCTCATTCCTTCAGAGTTAGTACATCTTTAATTCTGTTTTTAATAAAACTAGAAATATACATCATGTCAAAGAAAGTAATTTTTGCATATACCCCTGGTATGACTCTGATGCCCCTAAATACAGGGATCTCATTTCATTCAACTTTGTATTCCAGGAACCTACAGAATCTTGACACACGGTAGGCAATCAATGTTTGTTGCATGGATGAATGCAGTTCAAGAAATATTATACTTTAATTAATGACACCAAGCCTTTAATGATCTGGGAAGTGGGTTTTTCAGGCACCGAGGTAGGCCAGCTGGAGACAGATTTTGAGGAAGAAAGTATTTCATTATTGTTCTAAGATTTTATGTCAATCAACATTTGTGTTTATATGTGAGTGCTGATTCTTATCAGTTTGTACTTTTGAACTAATGAATGTATGAATTATTTGTGTAAACCATCTATAAAAGAAATTTAATTGTAATAATTTAGGCTATTGTTTCTTTAGGATAATTTTAGATATTCTAAATGTTTTCCCTAAAATATACAGCTAATTAGTAATAAAATACATGAATTTTCAGGAGATTTAGATCCTTCAAATACCTGGCTTTTGTTTTACTTCAAATTGAAAATGTCCTCAACTCACTATAATAGAATTTAGAAATTTGGTGAAACTTTTGAAAATGCTAAATTTGGAAGGCAGGTCCATATCCTCTGTAAATCTCAAGAAAATTTATTCACTTTCTTCATAATGTACCTCATTATTTATCTACTAAGTGTTCTCTATTATTAAAAATGCCTCCTAAATATCTAATCTTACTTTGATTTTTTTGTATTTTCTATCCATGTATCTAAAATTATGTGTCTAGAGACTTGAAAACTCTAATGAAATTGTATTGCTTTATTAAAAATTATGAATCAAGTAAATCCTGTGATTTAAAATTTAAATATGAAAAACTTTGAAATATCACCAGTGTTATATAACATATTTCCTGAATTCATTACCTGCTACAATTCACCATAATCTTTTTCTATTTTATTATTGTTGTTTCTTGTTTTTTGATTATACCAAGGGGTTCTAAAGGCTTACTCCTGGCCTTGAGCTTTGATATAACTCCTGGCAGGGCTCAGGGAACCATAAATGATGCTGGGAATTAAACTCAAGTTATCCACTTGCAAATCAAGAGCCTTACCCACCATACTATCACCTAGGGTTTCATCTCTAATTTTAAGTTTCTTGACATAAACAGGGGTTACTCCTGGCTCAGAAATCGCTCCTGGCAAGGGGACCATGTGGGATGCAGGGAATTGAACCCTGTCTGTCCTTGGCCAGCTGCATGTAAGGCAAATGTCCTAACACTGTGTTACCACTACAATCCTAAACAAAAAAAATAAACTATTTTCATATTTTAGTCATATCTATTAATTCTACTGTCTGCAAAATGTCTATAAATCATGGTTACTATTTTAAATTTCAACTGCTTTAGTTATCATAATACAACTTGTATCAATAAACTCCACGTATGAACAAATTTTTAAAACAGGTATAGGGATGGATATTAATTTTACAAAAGAATGTATACATATATAAGCATATCTTCATATGTTTATGAAATGATTTCATCAAGGACTATATCTGAAGGCTTGAAACAATATTTCTTATCTATCTTTCTATATATTAATATTTCAAATAAAGAAATGTGACATTAAGAAAAATATTTTGTAAAAACTTTATAAAATAGAAACAGTGAAAATTGATTCAATTTTAATATTGTCCAAATTAAAATCTCTAATAATCATACTATAAGGTGGTTAAATAATGCCTACATAAGTGACATCTGTTGGCTGACAGCAAGTGTTATATTTGTCCACTGATTTTAACCTTTAAACCTATCTCTGTTTTAGAAAGATCTATTTTCTATAAAATATTCATGCTATTTTAAATAATTGCTTTACACTAAAGTTAAATTTTATTGAATGTTTTATTCTCTATTTTGCATAATATAAATTGTAAATATAGGCTAGTATATAAATCTGTGGTTTTATTCTTTGAATGAGTAGAATACATCCTAGCACTTGGAATCCATACCACTATAATTCAGTATTCAGTTCTTCCTAATCAACCCTGGTTTTCTAAAATGTATATGTCAATATATCCTTTGTACTTAGTGTAAATCATGAGAGGAAAGAACTATCAAAAGATCAAAATGTTGGAGTTTCAAACCAACTTTGCTACTGCTGAATTGTGTGACCCTTAAGCAATCCCTTAGTTCCTTGAGCCTCAATTTCCTATACTTGAATGATTTAAACTATATAATTCTCTATCTTGAAAATTTCCAGCGATAGGGATTTAATAGACAGCAATGGTTAATTACAATAACATAGCTCTCCTTTGATATTTGACTTTGGAGCAAAGAGGATAGGCATTTTTAAAAAAAATTATAATCAGGCTTTTTTAAATTCATATTCAGTATTCATATAACATCCATTACCAGAGTACCCAATGGGAAAACTCATGATTCCCAGGACTATTGGAAAGGAGCCAAAGCTATTACAGTAACATTTGTGAATAAATTAGAGACAGCTTAGGCTCAGTTTCTCACACTTAAGAAATGACTAAAAGTACCTGCTGATCAATCCCCATTCAGTAATTTCCAAAGTCTATTCAAAACCAACTTCATTAGAATCATCTAGACACTTGTTAAATATATGTCTCTCATGTTCCCCATTAAAGCTACTGATGGGAAAAGAGTAAAATCCACATTTTTAACAAGCTCTTCTGATGATAACATTGGTTATTCTGGTTTAGGTATTACTGTCCAAACTCTAGAAACAGATTCAGACAGAGAGTTATTGATTCTATCTAGTCAATAAAAGACCAACTCCCTTAAATTAGTAGTTGTAAACTGAAACAAAATAAACTAGAAACCAGCCAAATAGGAATAAAAGAAAATTCTAGAGGACTCCCCCATATAAAGTAGATAGCCTTTTAATTGGGTCTAATGGTTGATGCCAGGAGGGGTGGCTCCCAAGAGCTGCCCTGCATTTTGTTAAAAGAAGATGAAAATGGGATTCTTATGCAGAACTTCAAAACTATAGGTGTTGGAACTAGTCCAATATGAAATAAATGAAAAACATGTGTGGTTTTGATTTTGCTTTTTACTTTAGATCCAGTTCTTTTGGTAACCTCAATAGCTCACTTTATTTTCAGTCCCACTGCATTTTTTTCACCTTAATAGTTAACCAGTCAAATGAACTGATAGAAGTTACTGAACAATATGATTATTCCATATTTTCTGTTATCACATCTATTTAAAATTTTTACCAAATAAACTAGAAACTTTGCTATTTGAAAGATTGTTGCTTCCATGAGGCATTAGAAACTTGACATTCCAGATGTCTGCAAATATTCTCATTTTATGTACTCTTCCAAGCATCTTTTCAAGTATCAGGTATATAACAATTATTATCAACAAACTAGTTTTAGCTTAAATAAATGATAAATAGTAATTCCAATAGTACCTGTACAAATTACTAAATTTCTCACATATAAATTTAAGAGCTGAAAAATTATATGCTCATTATTAAGCATCTATTGTTTGCTTAATATTGCTTCATTAATCTTTTATACTACAAAGTAAAATTAATAATTATAACAATGAATTATAGGATACTTTTCTAAAATATATGAAGATATTTTTATGAGCCTAGCTCTGTTTTTTTTTTTTTTTTGGTTTTTGGGCCACACCCAGTGACGCTCAGGGGTTACTCCTGGCTATGCGCTCAGAAGTCGCCCCTGGCCTGGGGGACCATATGGGGCACGGGGGATCGTTTTGTTTTTGTTTTTTTGTTGTTGTTTTGGAGCCACACACAGTGGTGCTCAGGTGTTACTCCTGGCTCTGTGCTCAGAAATTGCTCCTGGCAGGCTTGGGAGACCTATATGAAATACAGGTCATCGAACCTGGGTCCATTCGAGTTGGCCGTGCACAAGGCAAATGATATACCACTGTGCTATCTCTTCAGCTCAGAGCTTAGTTATTAATGCAGAGTAATAGAAAGACTCATTTTGGGGAGATACAGAGCAAATAGAAAAATAAGACTTAAATAGACATCCTGAGATTTTTCATAGAATATATAATATAAAATATGCTAGAAAAAATTTAATCACTAACTAAAGAGACCAATTTAATCACTAACTAAATAGACCAATATGATATTATTACTGTTTTCACCTATTTGTTCTTTGCTTTTTTTTCCACTTCAGTGAAAGGAATGCAAAATGGGCTAATACTGGAAGAAAATTAATAATAGTAGTAGTAAGAAGACTAACGAACATAGAAGCACTATCAATTATCTCCATTGGTCATCTGAAGAAACTTGAGGATTTATTGCAACCTGGAACACATCCAAAGCCACTCTTTCTGAATATATGACATATCATCAGGACTCATATCATTGTAAAATGATATGACTCGATTAATTTGAATGAAGATAAAAGATATCAAAGTTTTATGTCCCATAATAAGCATCACTTATATGACACATTAATAAAATTTATAGAGTTGATGATTTATTTAACATTAGCTATGATCAGAACTTTATATAAGATGATTAAAAATAATAAAAATAAATACAAGAAATCATCCCTACTCTAAACTAGCTAAAATTCCATTTTCAAACCATAGATCTCCATTTTATTAACTCATAGTTTAACTATGATGAATTACTCAAAAAATGCAAAAAATTGGGGCCGGAGAGATAGCATGGAGGTAAGGCATTTGCCTTTCATGCATAAGGACGGTGGTTCAAATCCCGGCATCCCTGTGGTCCCTTGTGCCTGCCAGGGACGATTTCTGAGCATAGAGCCAGGAGTAGCCCCTGAGTGCTGCTGGTTGTGACCCAAAAATAAAAAAAATACAAAAATAAAGGAATACTTATCATAGAAGGAACAATATATTTTGTAAGTGATAATATTCCTCATGTTCCCATTTACTGACAGTAATCTTAGGTTTTTCTCTTTTTTTAATTTGTCTGTTTTGGGGCCATGCTGACTGTACTAGGTGGTTATTCATGATTCTGTGCTTAGGGAATATTAGTGACCGGGCTCAAGGGCTCATATGGGGTACCAAGAACTCAGGTGTAAACAAAGCAAGCGCTTTACCCAAATTGTACTAACTCCAGTGAGCTACATTTAATATATGTGAGATGAGGTCCTTTTCTCCCCATTTTGTTGAAAGTTATAAAATCACAAATGGGTGTTCATTCTTATCAAATCCTTTCTCCTCACCTATAGGTAGAATTATATATTTTCTTGCCAATTTTAATACTGATACAGTATGTAAATTCAGTGATTAAACACTTTCAAAGCCACAAATGACATACAGACATAGAGGCTTCAGAACAAACTAAGATTCTGAATGATTTGTATATTTGTTAATGGTATGGTCCAATTCTTAAGAAAATAATGATTAAAATACAAAGACAATAATTTGTGATATTCTATTTTAATTTTCAGTACAGTTATCTAGCATTCCAGTCTTTTGATTTAATAATTCATTCTTTTAAAAAACATTTGTTAAATGATTCCTGACATGTTTTTTTTTAAAGCATCCACTTGGTGCAGAATATGGCTAGATTTCTCACTATAATACCATTTTTTATCTACTACCCACCATAGTCATTTCTTAAACTATTCTACTAAAATATTTGGTATATATAGGTATGGTAGGAGTAAAATTAAACAAATATATTTCCAATCAAATTCTCCCTTAAGTGATCTTTCTAAAATCCCTCTAGGTTAACACAAGAAGGTATTGATACAATTTATATTTTAATATAAATTAATTTATATTAATTTTTTATTAATTTTCATTTTACCTCTATTTCTCTATTGGAGGCCCTTTCAAGCTGTCAGAGCTTGGGAAGAACCTGGACTTTCGTTCTTACCTTTCTTTTTCTTACCCTTCATTTCTCATGCTTAATACTAAATAAATTTAGTATCCGAAAGGTAGAATATTATGTACATTGGGGCCAGAGAGATAGTACAGAGGTAGAGCATTTTGCCTTGTATGCGGCCAACCCAGGAGGGACCCTGATTGATTCTCGGCATCCCATATGGTCCCCCAGCCTGTTAGGGACAATTTCTGAGTGCCACTGACTGTGGCCCAGAAACCAATCAATCAATGAATCAATCAATAAATAAAGGTATTTTTTAATAAAAATTAAAAATTATGTACATTGGTACCTTTGCCATTTTCATAAAAATAAATAGTAGGTTTGAGGATATATCTCAACAGCTTGTATTCAAAGGTTTTGTAGGGAAGAGATTCAGGCTTTGCAAATAGGCAAGAGATTCAGACACAGCATGGAGTTGTTAACTAATTACAATGATTTCTTAGCAATTTAGGTGTAACCCATGAGCACCGTTGAATATGGACAAAAACAAAAACAAAATGAACCCCTCAAAATCATTTTCAAATAAAATGTACACTTTCTCTATTGGTGAACGCATTGTATACAATTTCTGTTTGTTTTGTTTGGGGGGCCACATCCACAGGCACTCTAGGGTTACTCCTAGTTCTGCTCTCAGAAATCATTTTTGGCAGGTTCAGGAAACATAAGGATGTAGGGTATTGAATGTGGATCCATCCCAGGTCAGACACATCCACGGCAAACAACTTTTTTAGCAATATCAGGACTATTAACATTGCTGCAATACTAATACTCTACACATTCTTTTTTTTCATATTAAATTTCCTTGATATATTTTTAATACACTTACTGTTCCTATGTAATCCTTAAAGGTTTTAAAATGAGGGGTGAGAATAGAAATTAGAACATAAATGACAAGTGAGGGACAGGTATTAGTAAAAGGGGTGATAATGGTGGACAGTCTCTGTCTATTTTTCACATGTTATATTCCTTTTTACAAGAAATGTAACACGCAAGTTAAGAAAATTGGTTTATTTTAAAATATTAAACCTAACATTTCTGTATTTTTAAAAAATATAAAGGTAATAATTTTTAAATAAACTTGACCAATTCAGCATAAATGGCAATGTTTAAGAAATATAAAATTCTACTATGATATAGTATGTATATTTTACATATAATTCAGTGACTATATAAGTGTCACATATAATAATACATATGATGTCTAGAATATATAACTTTAAACTTTGATATATATTATTGCTTTTGATAATATCCTCTAATAAAAATCACAGTATGAATCTTCTCTTATTTCTCTTAAAGCAATATTAAGGAACCTTAATGCACTTGATCTTAAGAGAGACATGACATCTGTACTTTGCACTATAATTTTTTCCCAAGTAATAACCATCTTTTCTATCTTTATCTGCTATTGGTATTAAGTTGTGGATCATTACACAGTCAAAACCTTAACTGAATCATGTCATGTCCCATGGAGTTTTCTCATGCTTAAAATTTCAAAACTTGACTACATGTAGAAAATGAAAGGTAAGAAAAAAAAGTCCAGGTTCTTCCCAAGCTCTGACAGCTTGAAAGGGCCTCCAACAGAGAAATAAAGGTAAAATGAAAATTTCTGAAGTCTTAACCCACCCTACTAGACTCTAATTGGCAGCCTTCATAGAGAATTTGTCAATCACTCACATACTATATATGTCCCAATTAACTTTGAATACACATTGTATCACAGCATAATATGGTACAGAATTAAAATAACTATTATGTGTACTTTATAAAAGTTTGAATTTAATTGCCCATTTATTTTAAATGTATTCATTATGTATTTCTGCATTACCTTTTACCAGAGCTGTTGTTTAAGTATCTATTTCAAATCCAAGTCCATTTGCAAATGAGATCATTTTTATGATATTTTAATTCATGGCTCATTTAGTAAATTTATCTTTAAAAATCGCTTCTATCTAAATGTAAAATATTTCAAAGCCTGTCTCCATAATGTGAACATAATAGAACACACCTGAAATATACATTTGAAAACTCATAAGATCCTTAGCTAATTGAAAAAAAATTAATGTTACTGCTTCAGACTATCTCAAAGAATTTTTAAATTATCTTGTTTTAAAATCCTATAATGCCTGTGAGGGATCAATATTATTTTGAAGAATAAGTGACTTCTGAAAGCTTAGAGTCAGTGGGGGAGCTCAAAATAGAACCAATGAATCTTGACTCTCAATTTGTGTCCCCTGCTAACCACTTTAACTGGACAGTTTTCTTTCATCTGTGTATTATTAATAACATAATGTTCAGTGACACAACAGACTAATAGCCTCTTTGTAGAATTGCCTCAGAGTTATGTGGCGTACATTTTTTAAAGAACATATTATGTGCAGAAACATATAGCTTATCTTGTCATATAATTGAATAATTTCCAGCTATTTGGATGAAGTTTTCTCCTTCCAATACTCTTAGCCTTATATATAGGTATAAGTATTTTGAAGAATGGTGCATCTTATACTACAGAAATATTTTTTCAAGAAACTCTGAGTACTATCATATTCAACTGCTTCATGAAAAATAATGTATTTAGGATGCTCACATTCTACATTAAATTTAGATAAAGTGAGGAATGGACTGAATATATTACTGATTTGATCCAAATTAAATTCTTATTCAAACAGGATATTTAACTTCAAATCAGTGGATTTTCAAAATTTATAGTTATCAATTAATATCACTACTTTTAGTATTCAAGTACCAATTACCATATTTCTTTTTTTCTGTCCTAATGACAATGATAAAAAGCTGTTAGTTTTTTTTATTAATTTATCCTTTAATTCCTTCTATGCCTAAAAGAATAGTTTCCCTCATTTTGTGTTTCCTTTAAATTCTTCCTTTCTGCACTTTATTAACTTCCATTGCTTCAATTTTTGTTTTATATGAAGCTATTTCAATTTGTATAGATCTAACAACATTTGCCTTTTTCTAGTCTTTTTTCCAACGTTTTTATGAGAAGCTCAAATACAATGTATTCTTGGATTAAAAAAAAAAAACATTTTTGTCTTCAAAACCTACTAGACTGTTACTATATAAAATAAATAGTCTGTACTTTAAATTATAATTTTAGTAATTTACAACAGGCTCATATTACTATAAAAATTTGAGAATACACTCCACATTTCTAGATATGTATAATAAACCTTGCTGATGCACCCACTACCAAAATTTTAGTCATATTCTTATTATCACTTCATCTCCCCTTGGACAACATTAAATTTTTAGCAAAATATATCGTCATCAATTATTTTTCATATGACCACATACAGCAACTCTAAGCTCAGGTATAGGTTTAGTGATTTATTGTTTGAATGCTATCAGTATCGTATCCAGTGATGCTCAGGAAACAACAATGCAACGACCTGAACTAAGATCTGCAGTATTGGACTAGTCATCTGGCTGGTACTGACCTTTCGGAACATGATCCAGTGAATATGAACCATAGTATTGCTGGGTGTTTTTATTTACTTTAATATTTTAGAAATAATTACACATTTTCATAGAGACTATGCAAATTTATAATACTCTGAACACAGTACTAGAATCCCTGTGATTCTTTGCATACTCATCAACATATATTGTTTCCTGTTTTGGTTTAGTCAATTTTACTGGTATGTCATACCATAGAGGTTCTCATACCAAACCTGCTTATATATGATGTGCAAATATTTCTATCTTTTTTTTCCCATGAGTAAGCTGCCTTGGTATTCTTTGTTTGAGTTTATGAGCTACTCTCAGTAGTCCTAGAAAAAACTTATGACTATGTGTTTCAAAGTTTCTTCTAACAGTGTTTAGGAACTGAAGTCAAATCTTCCATTCCAACCCTCTGAACCTCCAACTCCTTGGTCCTGCCTTTTTATCTTAATGGTGATTTTAGTTGTTGTAAAAAAGTTTTTGGTGTATGTTTATTTAATTTTACTATTGTCTCCTTTGCTATTGGAGTTGAGTTGCCAAATGCATCCTCTATATTTTCTTCAATGTGTTTTATGATCTCAGATCTCATAGTCAATTTTAATCTAATTTAATTTTTTTAAATGTATAAAATAATGACTTTATTTTTTGACATGTAGCTAACAGTCTTTTATGGCATAGATTGACTTATAATTATATATTTATAGGTATTTTATTTCAGTTAAGTTAAAAATATTCTTAGTAACTTTATTGTCCCTACATAATACTATAGCACCAAATATATGTGAGTTTTGTGTGAGTAAATTAATGAATAATCAATGGATAGAGAATCAGTAAGCTTTTAAGATATTTGAGATGAAAGGTTATCTATCTTCTGAAGATTAAATTTAAAAATAACTTAAACCTTTTAAAAAGACTTTTAAAAAGTGATTAGTGAATAACATATTAAAATCTATGCAGTACTATCTGGAACCACAATGCAATGTGTATACTATTCTGTGATTTGGGATCCGATTTTATTATTATGATACTCTCTTGATAGACTTCAATAATGAGTATTAAACTTTTCAAGTCATTTGTATAAAAGAATGCCTTTTTTCAAAGTTTTATGATTTTGAAGTGTTAAGTATTGCAATTATGAAGGAAACACAATTTAGATGAAGGAAGTTTAATCAAATAGATTTTGATTATCCATTAATGCTAAATGAAAGGTTCATGACCTGAGCCTAATGGGCCCTTTACAACTTGTAGTGGACAATTAAACGACTCAGCAATGAAACTGACTTTGAGGAGCAGATTTTGCCTGCCAGCCGCTCTCAGGGTTTGGATTTCACTAGATCATGTTCCGAAAGGTCAGTACCGGCCAGATGACCAGTCCAATACTGCAGATGGCCGTGTGGTTTCCTGACCACTTTGGGGATCCCCAACTGTTGCTAGGCTCAAGTTCACTTAAAGGTCATGGCAGGCCCTGTGTCACTACTCATGAATACCGTCATTTTTAGTTACTCTCCCTCTTCTGTGGGGAAAAAAATACCTTTTTTTCATCCTCTTAGAAGTTGAAGGAGGGTGATACTGAACACTTGTACGCTAGCAGTTTAGCTGTAGGGAGTATCTCAGTGGGGTACAGCTTTTGTCCTAGAAGCAGTTGTTCTCTAGAAATGAGACATTTAAATACTTACCAGAAACTGGAAGCTAGACACCAGCATTCAAGTCCAATTACTCCAATTACAAATTGTTTACATCAATATGCCTTTCATGTCACTCCCTTAAATCTCAGTTTTATTTTCAGCCACAAAAGGATAAAATAGTATCCTATCTATCTTGCACTGCCAACTTTCAAGAACTGAGTAAAAATTGTAACATCTTTTGCTAGTGCAAACGTTCCATACATTTTCTTTCTGTCTGAGTAGAATGTTATATATAAATTTTCAGAATAAAAGTGTGAAAATGTTATTTTAAGTCTTATAAATTATGTCGAGTAAGTAATTAAGAGCACATATTTTGTTTTAACACTTTCATAAAGAGTTCTGAAAGATCATAAAATGATCTCAAAACATGTCTGAGCAATAATCTTTTTGCTTAGATTTTGTCAAACCTAGAAGAAAATGAAATGAAATTTTTTTTTGTTTGTTTTTTTTGGGTCACACCCGGCAGTGCTCAGAGGTTACTCCTGGCTCCATGCTCAGAAATTGCTCCTGGCAGGCACGGGGGACCATATGGGGCACCTGGATTCGAACCGATGACCTTTTTGCATGAAAGGCAAACACCTTACCTCCATGCTATCTCCTGGGCCCCGAAATTAAATTTAATTTTGTATATTATATTTGTCTCTTAGAGCAATAATTAAAGAAAGCAGGCTTGAATATAATTTGGAGATATTATATTAATTGCACTCATATGACAATTAAAATTTTTATACATCAGATTATCTCTCAACAGTCTATAATTCTTCGAAATGATAGGTTGGTTGTCCTATAAGTTTCACTACTTTAACAAGTTCCCCTTCCACACACAGGCCTGACCTCTGTGACTTTACTCCCTTAAGGTAAAAGGAGTAGGATTATATCTATAATATGATCTCTCATCTATATACAAGAGAGGAATAAAAGCTGAATCACAGGTGGTGCTGGAATTTTAAACAATGAGGTTATTACTTTTTTTGTCTGAG
This sequence comes from Crocidura indochinensis, assembly GCA_004027635.1. Taxonomy (NCBI): domain Eukaryota; kingdom Metazoa; phylum Chordata; class Mammalia; order Eulipotyphla; family Soricidae; genus Crocidura; species Crocidura indochinensis. The sequence continues at coordinate 3,317 of PVKC010007047.1, read as the reverse complement.
AAGTCTCTTAAGAATTATAAGAAAATGGGTTGCAGTTCTAGAAAGAAGCCGGGTAATCCCAAAATGACTCTGAAACAGTGATTCTGCAGTTTAGAGAGAAATGCTGTTAGCAAACAATTCATTACTCTTAAAGCTAAGATTTTTTATGACATTTTAAATTATAATGTAGTAAGATTTTAAATATTTGAATTTAAAATAGCTGTGAAAGAATCTAATGTCTTGATTTGAAAAAAATGTTCCTTAAATAGAAATTAAATTTGCATTGGTGCTGCTTTCTAAATTTTACCCATTTTATTTCTCTGTGGTTTGTAGCTAAGAAAAGAGGCATCTGTCTAGGGCTAGAGCAACCTTCTCTGAAAGTACTCAGGAGGTTTAAAAAAAGAAAAGACTACAATGAGAAAAGAAGACAGATGTACAATTCTTCAAACCTCCTTTGGTTTGACTTGGCTTTAGGTCCTGGAAAGTTGAAAGAACACTGATTTGCATTGTTGATGCAGATCAAAGGGAAGGCAGGGTGTCCAGTTGCCCTGTTGTCTTGTGTGAGAGTAAACACTTCTGGAACAGATGCAAGCAAGAAATGATCAGATTAGTCTTCTTTAAACTGTAAAATTTCTACCTTGGGCTTTTTGTGGTGTGTGTGTGTGTGTGTGTGTGTGTGTGTGTGTGTGTGTGTGTGTGTGTGTGTGTGTGTCTTGTCTGTGTCTGTGTATCTGTGATGTTAATAGCAAGACACATTTTATACCTTGCAGTAAAGTAAAATAGGCATGGAATCAGAAATATACAATTGTAGATACTTAGTTATTTCCATATCAGGGAGGACTGAGTCAAGTTTGTTCTTTGTGCAGCATCTGCTCTATTGCGCTAATGCTGGCATATCTGGGCATATGTGGCTGCTCTTTCTATCTTGGTTGCTGCCTGTACCAATGCTGATGAAATTTGCATATCTCTATAGTTTATTCTCTCTCTCTCTCTCTCTCTCTCTCTCTCTCTCTCTCTCTCTCTCTCTCTCTCTCCTATTACTTTTGTACACTTGTATCTACACACCAAATTTGCTGCCAGAATTCAAGTACAAACTGTACTTATTAACTATTCTGTTATAATTTGTACCTCAGGAAAACTTCATTTAAAAAAGATACACCCCATATCCCTAAAAGTATTATTGTGGTTTTTCTAAATACATAGGACCTGTGTGCAAATCTATCACCTTTCTCTCTGAAACGGGTGCTCAACTCAATTTTGTTCAGCCTAACCTTATGTACAGTACACACACACACACACACACACACACACACACACACACACGCCTGGTTTGCAGGGTCAAGCTGTCTTTTCATAGCAGAGAAAAGCTGATGAAAATCCTTCACATAAAGGTGTTAAGAGCTTAATGATGAACACTCCCATGAGTATCTTCATTTTGAAAGAGATTGCCTGGAGAGGTTATTGATTTACACAGAGAAATTGATTTCTAATCCAAGAATTTCAGTAGGAGAAGGGAAAACGATTGACTTGGTTAGAGATAGAGATCAATATTTTGGAATAACTCCAAAAATTAAACAGAAATTAAACAGAAAAATTATCTGTCCCACTATGAGGTAGCCCAGATTATGCCAAAATATTTAACAGAAATATACTAAAACCTTAAGTAAAACATATACCAGAAATAAGAGGAGAAAGAAGAAGAAAAACTATAAATAAAGAGTCAGAATCACAGTAATATTAAGGGAATAGAAAATTTCGTACCTACCTTGCTTTGTAATGTATTTCTAGGCAAATATTTGTCATGATTTGACATTGAAGTATAGCCATACAATTTTATAGTTCAAATAGATGCAAATGTATTAGAGTTACCAGTATGAAATAAATATTTATTTTTTAATAAGCAAATATCTTTTTAAAAAGTGCTAGAGTATTTTTCAATGTGGTTTCATACATTTTAATTCTCATTTGCTAGAGACTGAAACTCAAAAGCAAAAAAAATAATGAAAAAGAAAAATCAGAGGACAATGAGATCAATGCATATCAAAGATAATGTAAAAGTAACCAATCTTGCAGATGAGAGCAATAGTGTAGGTGTTAGGGCATTGCCTTGCAGGAAGCTGACAAAGGTGTTGAATTTCAGGTATCCCCTAGAAATCCTGGTGCAGGAGTAACCATTGAGCATTGCAGGGAATGGCTCAAAAACAAAACCAAAATCAAATGGAAAAAAATAGTTATCTCATACCCAGATAAGCAAGTATAGAGCAAGTAAAAGTAACATTGATTTTCATTTACAACATTAATAATGAAAAGCATATTCCCCTAGTAGGAATGTATAGCTTCACTTAGGAGATAATCAAGACAATTCCCACATATGTTAATATTTTACAGAGGAGAAAAAGGAGGCATAGGAAGTAATGAGTTTAACAAGAGGCAAGTGACAAAATCCTGATGAAGATTTCCTTTTATGTATTCTGAGCTGACATTTGCATTTCAATGTAGGCCAACTCAAACTTTGGCTGTTCTTTTGTATGTTCTTTAATCCATCCCTTTGTTTCAATGCTCTGGTAGTTCCTGATGAGATAACCCAAACAATGACATAGTCTAGCAAATGTTTTCAAGTCCTAATTTCAAAGGGAATAAGAACCAATTGTTTGGGGTATTTAAACAAAGAAAGGATGGTTGCTGAAATTAATCAATTGCCATAAATTTCTCACCCTAAATAGTAGCAGTCATGCTATTTTATTTCTTTATTTTGAGAACTGTGATTTACAATACTGTTCATGAAGGGTTTTATAGATACAGTGTTCCAACAGCAACACCTCCACATGTTCCACCAAGGTGTCTCAACCTTCCTCCCTCCGCCACCCCCACCACATTAAATGGACTTTTATAGATCAAACCACAATTCTATTTTAAATTCTCAGTTTTGAAATTTGAATGAGATACTATGTCACTTTAATGAAACAAGTGCATTATAGCTACCTTAAAATTGTTTTTATAAAGGTAGGATACAATAATAGAATTTTAAGGATTTCATAAAATGACGTATAATAGTTTTATAAGAGCTCAATATATGGCTGATAAATCCTGATTTTGTCAACAAATTGTTATACAAGTTTTGTTGTGCATATTTTCCTTTTTTAGGTATTTTATCTTCTTAGTCTGATCAGTTTTAAAATCCTCTCCTCTTTTTAATTTGTTTTGGGTCACACATGACAATGCTTCTGGCTCTTTACTCAAGAATTTCTCCTGGTAGCAATGCTTGGGATTAAACTCAAGTCAGCCACATGCAACAGTTATTCTTGCTACTATAGACTTTTTCTTTCTTTCTTTCTTTC
>PVKC010007046.1:0-30141 GCA_004027635.1 Crocidura indochinensis | reverse complement strand
AAAATATTTAATACAATTGTTGATAAAGCTGAAAAATAACATCAACAACAACACAATAAATGTGGGGGACCTCAACACAGCTTTGTCAACAATGGATAGGTCAACCAGACTGAAACCCAACAAGAATATACTGGACCTGAGGAGAGAAATGGAAGAAAGAGGCCTAGTAGATATATATAGGACATTCCATCCCCAGAAACCTGGATACACATTCTTCTTCAATGTACATGGGACATTCTCTAGGATAGACTACATGCTGGCACATAAAACATATCTTCAAAATATCAAGAGGATAGAAATTTTGCAGGCTACCTTTGCTGAGCACAAGGCTCTGAAATTACTTGTGAACTCCAAAGGAACAATGAAGAAAAACTCTAACACCTGGAAGTTAAACACCCTCATTCTGAATAACCAGTGGGTCCGAGATGAAATCAAAAAGGAAATCAAAATATTCCTGGAAACAAATGATAATGAAGACACAAACTATCAGAACTTATGGGACACAGCAAAAGCAGTACTGAGAGGAAAATTTATAGCTTTGCAAACTCACATGAGGAAGGAAGAAGGGGCTTACCTGAGTAGCTTAATGACGCAGCTCATAGAACTAGAAAGTGCTCAACAAAAGGACCCAAAAATAGGGAGACAGAAGGAAATAACAAAGCTGAGAGCAGAAATCAATGAAGTGGGAACCCAAAATCAATCCGAAAGATCAACAAAAGCAGAAGTTGGTTCTTTGAAAAAATAAACAAGACTTATAGACCACTGGCAAAACTAACAAAGAAAGAGAGAGAGAGAAACTTGATAAATCGTATTAGTAATGAAAAAGGAGAGATCACTACTGATATGGCAGAGATTCAAAGGGTAATCAGAAACTACTTTGAGAAGCTCTACGCCACTAAAAATGAGAACCTGGAAGAAATGGATAAATTCTTGGACTCTTACAATCTTCGACGATTGAAGGAAGAGGACGTAGCATATCTAAACACCCTCATGACTATTGATGAAATTAAAACGGTAATCAAATGTCTGCCCCAAAACAAAAGCCCAGGCCCAGATGGATTCACTAACGAATTCTTTCAAACTTTCAAACTACCAATCCTGGCAAGACTCTTTCATGAAATCGAAAAAAAGGAAACACTTCCAAATACCTTTTATAAAGCCAACATCACCTTGATACCCAAACCAGACAGAGATGCAATGAAAAAAGAAAATTACACATCAATATCGCTGATAAATATAGATGCAAAGATCCTCAACAAAATTCTGGCAAATAGAATACAGTGCCTCAATAAGAAGATCATCCACAATGATCAAGTAGGTTTCATCCCAGGAATGCAAGGATGGTTTAACATCCGTAAATCTATCAACATAATACACAACATCAACAACAAGAAAAATAAAAATCACATGATCATAATAATAGATGCAGAGAAAGCATTTGATAAGGTTCAACACCCATTCTTTATCAAAGCTCTCAGCAAGATGGGAATGGAAGGAACCTTTCTCAACATAGTTAAGGCCATCTACCACAAGAGAGTGGCAAATATTATCCTCAATGTAGAAGCACTAAAAGCCTTCCCTCTAAATTCAGGCACAAGACAAGACTGTCCTCTCTCACCACTCCTATTCAACATAGCACTGGAAGTACTCGCTATAGCGATTAGGCAAGAAAAAGATATTAAGGGAATAGAGATAGGAAAGGAAGAAGTCAAGCTCTCACTTTTTGCAGATGATATGATACTCTACTTAGAAAACCCTAAAGACTCTACCAAAAAGCTCCTAGAAACAATAGACACATATAGCAAGGAGGCAGGCTACAAAATTAACACACAAAAATTAATGGCCTTTCTATATACCAATAGTAATAAGGAAGAAGTGGGCATTAAGAAAACAACTCATTTACAATAGTGCCACACAAACTCAAATATCTTGAGATCAACTTGATTAAAAATGTGAAGGACCTATACAAAGAAAACTATAAAACTCTCCTCAAGGAAATAAGAGAGGATATGTGGATATCGAAACACATACCCTGCTCATGGGTTGGCAGGATTAACATCAACAAAATGGCAATACTACCCAAGGCATTATACAGATTTAATGCAATCTCTCTAAGGATCCCCACTACATTCTTCAATGAAGTGGATCAGGCACTTTTGAAATTCATTTGGAACAATAAACACCCTACAATAGCGAAAGCAATCATTGGGAAAAAGAACATGGGAGGAATTACTTTCCCCAATTTCAAACTTTACTACAAAGCAATAGTTATCAAAACAGCATGGTATTGGAATAAGGACAGGCCCTCAGATCAGTGGAATAGGCTTGAATACTCAGAAAGTTTTCCCCAGACATACAGTCACCTAATTTTTGATAAAGGAGGAAGAAATCCTAAATGTAGCAGAGAAAGCCTCTTCAACAAGTGGTGTTGGCACAACTGGCTAGCCACATGCAAAAAATTGAACTTATACCCCCAGCTAACATCATGTACGAAGATGAAATCCAAATGGATGAAAGACCTTGATATCAGACCTGAAACCATAAAATACATAGAACAACACGTAGGCAAAACACTCCAGGACATTGAGACTACAAGCATATTCAAGGAGGAAAATGCACTCTCCAAGCAGGTGAAATCAGAGATTAACAGATGGGAATATATTAAGCTGAGAAGCTTCTGCACCTCAAAGGAAATAGTGCCCAGGATACAAGAACCTCCCACTGAGTGGGAGAAACTATTCACCCAATACCCATCAGATAAGGGGCTAATTTCCAAAATATACAATGTGCTGACAGAACTTTACAAGAAAAAAACATCAAATCCCATCAAAAAATGGGGAGAAGAAATGGGCAGACACTTTGACAAAGAAGAAATACAAATGGCCAAAAGACACATGAAAAATGCTCCACATCACTAATCATCAGGGAGATGCAAATCCAAACAACTATGAGGTACCACTTCAAACCACAGAGAATGGCACACATCACACAGAACGAAAACAAACAATGTTGGTGGGGATGTGGAGAGAAAGGAGCTCTTATCCACTGCTGGTGGGAATACCGTGTAGTTCAACCTTTATGGAAAGCGATATGGAGATTCCTCCAGAAACTGGAAATCGAGCTCCCATATCATCCAGCTATACCACTCTTAGGAATATACCCTAGGAACACAAAAATGCAATACAAACAACCCTTCCTTACACCTACATTCATTTCTGCACTATTTACCATAGCAAGACTCTGGAAACAACCTATCCCCTTCAACAGACGAATGGCTAAAGAAACTGTGGTACATATACACAATAGAATATTATGCAGCTGTCAGAAGAGATGAATTCATGAAATTTTCCTACAGATGGATGTACATGGAATCTATCATGCTGGGTGAAATAAGTCAGAGAGAGAGAGAAAAAAATGCAGAATGGTATCACTCATCTATGGGTTTTAAGAAAAATGAAAGATATTCTTGCAATAATAATATCTTTCAGACACAAAAGAAAAAAGACCTGGAAGTTCCAGCTCGCCTCATGAAGCTCAAAGAGTGATGATTTTAGTTAGAGAATTAACTACATTTTGAACTGTCCTAATAATGAGAATGTATGAGGGAAATGGAGAGCCTGTCTAGAGTACAGGCGGGGGGTTAGTGGGGAGGAGGGAGACTTGGGACTATGGTGATTGGAACATTGCACTGGTGATGGGTGGTGCTCTTTACATGACTAAACCCTAACATAATTATGTATGTAATCAAGGTGTTAAAATAAAATATAAACAAAACAAAAACAAACAAAAAACAAATGTTTAAATCCTCAAAAAATGTCAAATCGTATGTATTTTTTATTGTTTTGGGACCACATCCTCACTAATCAGATATTATTCCTGTCTTTGAACTCAGGATTTATTCTTAGACATTATGGAATATCATATGGGATTCTAGAGATCTTACCCAATTGGCAAAATTAAAGGCAACTGTCCTACCTACTGTACTATCTCTTTCCAGTCTAACATGTAATTTCTGTAGAGTTAGCTTCAAATACAAATAGTTACTGAGAGTATGTGAAGAGCTAATTCTACAGAAATTACATGTTAGGCTGGAGAGAGATAGTACAGTAGGTAGGACACTTGCCTTTAATTCAGATACCGAAGATAAAAAAAAAGAAAGAAAATGCTTAACATTTATGGTCTGACATATGTAATTAAAGTAGTGTGATACCAATTTTCAGTAAATTATTTTTCTTTATATTATGTTTCAGATTTTTCACCTGTTATAATTTAATACTCAAATGTAAACTGATCATTCCTTTAATTTCTTTTCGAAATAATCACCCCTCATCAACTGTTCATATTTTAAAAAGAAAAATTATTTTGCTGCTAATTTAGAAATTTCAGTTTGTGAGTTTTCTGTTTTCTTTATACTTTAATTTAGTTATTTACTTTTCCCTCAATCTTATGAAAAAATCATTTATTTTTTATATCTACGTTTGCAGTCCTACAGTATCATTCCATAGAAGAAACTATCAAGTTTCTTTCAAGATTGATTCCATTGTTTGTTCAGTTACATTTTTGTATATATGATCTTAGTATCTTGTTTTGCATCTATATGAGTACAGTTTAATTGTAAATTTTTTCGTGGGGATTATTAATACGACAATCTTAACATGATATGCATCTAAATACATGATAGAAACAAATATCCAAGATTAATTATACTCCACCTCTGTTCAGGTTCTCATGATCTGTGTGGGTTTTTGCCAATCTCTGTGCATCTTCTCTATATAATTGCACACACTTCAATTTGTACCATCAAATTTTACTTTTTATAAATAGGAAGATTTCATTAATTTACTGCACTGAAAATGATTTCCTGATTATTCATTTATATCAGGATAAAAACCTTTTCAGATAAAATCCTTGTTCTCATTTCTAATACTGGCGGCTCATTCTGGTCATCTAAAAATATTTGTATGTCATACACCTGATATCTGATAAAGAACAAATGATATATGTACCTATATAATACATACATGCAAAAATAAACATCTTTAACATGGTAAAGAGCTAAATATATCTTCCGATAAGATATTGAGATAGTCAACACTCATCTGAAAAAATTCTCATTCTTTATGATTATAAAGGAAATGCATATTAAAATGTCAAAGTAATATCACAAAATCTCAGTCATAGTGACCTATATGGTAAAGGGCCAGGAACATTAAACTCTGGCTGAAATATGAAGTAAAAAAACTTCTCATGCACTCTTCATGGTAATAATTAGACCTATGAATTCTACAGACAAGTTTATAAAATTTGTACTCAAAAACTAAAAATAGAACTACCATATGATTCAGCAATTTCCCTCCTAGTTATCTATCCCACGAATACAAAAATACTAACACAAAAATGTATACACACACTCCATGTCCATTGGTTACTATTTGTGATAGCTAAGAAAGAAATATCATAGTTTAGAAGAAACAATACATAGATACACAGGAAGAATACAATGGATACTATTTATGTCCGAGGAAAGGTAAATTATTGCTATTTGTTACAGATCAGACAGAACCAGAGGCTATAATGTTAAGAAAAATCAGTCTGATAAATGGCAAGCATATTGTACCATACCCCTTATATGAGTCCCTATAGAAACAAACAAAAAAAAATATTCAGTGAAAAGATATCTTTAGACTCTCACTGCAGGGTAGAGGTCGTAAAGTTGTGTGTGTGTGTGGGGGGGGGGGATAAATTTATAAAGTTGTTCTAGACTTTGTTATAGAAATGTGCTTTTGAGAAAGCTTGGTGTGGTGCTAACCGTACTCCTGGATAGCCTGACAGTATGTAATCTAGCATACCAATGCTCCATCTATAAATATAACAGTTTAAACTTATTTCTCTGATTTTGATTTTATTTTCTGTGTGCTTTTCTAAATATTATGAAGAATAATTCTGAAATGTTTTGACATATATAGTAAATAATTATATGTATTCTTTTTTTGGGGGGTGGGTCACACCCAGCTGCTCTCAGGAGTTACTCCTGGCTATGCACTCAGAAGTCGCTCCTGGCAGGCTTAGAAGACCATATGGGATCATCGGAATTTGAAGCAGGGTCTGTCCTGTGTTGGCCACATGTAAGGAAAAGCCTTATCACTGTGCTATTGCTCCACCCCCAATTATATGTATTTTTAAATATATATTTAAAGTTATTATATGGTGACACGAATTCCACTGAAAGCATCTAAAATTTTGGTGTAATTGAAACATAACAATGTTCAGAATGTTTCAGGGAAAGTCAGACCTATAGTAGTATTCCTAGGGAGGCAGAAACATAAGTGCTGAGGTTCATTTCCGCCTTATTTTAGGGAAAGGATATCTATCATTAGCCCTGAATTTCTTTATTTGAGAGATCATACCAAAAGTACATAACTGTAAGTAGACATTTTGAACAAATTTATGTTTGCAAGGAACAACTTGTGGGATAGGCTGACATGTACCTTTATAGATATAGCAGAATTTCTCCCAATTTCATTAAAAAAAAATCCCCTCCAAAACAATACAACCTATTCATCATAAAGTTGTAAATAATCATTATGAAGTCAGCTAAGGACTGGCCGGTGTCCCCTGGAACTCATCATTTTCTTAATCAATCCCTAATGTGAATGTATAAGAATATTACAACTTTAAGATACAATGGTTAACACAGTGTTAGATGGAGGTCTACAATATCTCCCTAATGGAATACAATTTTTGTCTTAGAATATGAAAGTGTTCTTTGTTCCTCTAATATGAAAGTGTTCTTTGTTCCTCTTACTTTGTCTCTCTCTAATACACAATTGGGTATGGACATATGTGCAAATGCACACACACATACTTACATATATTCCCTTCTCAAGTGAAAATAAGCCAGGAAAATAATCCTCAGAGGAGAAACCTTGACACAAACCAACATCTTGTATTGAGCTTCTCATCAATAAATATAGAAAAATAAGATCACACTACATACATTTATTTAAAACCATTAACAGACTAGTAGCTATATTTTTGTTGTTTACAGTTCAAGCACAAGAAGTATATGAGAACCTGCAAAAATGTTGCTATTGAAACTATGAGTAGCTTTTCCTATGACTAATAAAGTCTTCTATCTGTTATTCATAAATCATACTTTTTAAGTGTCCTTGAAACTGGAGGAAGTTAATTTGATAGCAGATATTTAGAATAAAACCCTGGAACCCAGGGAGCTAGAGCCATAATACAGTGGTTAGTGTATGACTTGCTTGAAGTCTATTGGGAGTCTATCCTTGGCATCCGATCTGGGGAGGTATATTTTCTGAGTTCAATCCAGGCAGTAGCCACGGAGCTTTGCTAAGTGTGATCCCAAAATAACCAAACAATTAAGCAAAAATAATTTGTGGATCCCACATATTCTTTAACATGAAGATTTTTGTATAAAATGATTAGTAACTAGTCAATGTTAAAAATATTGTTAATGCTAACTTGTGATGGTGATGTCTGTGGTGAGGGTGAGGTTGATGTTCTAATAGATTATGGTGTTGGTGAATTCTCTTATTCTTGTAGCTATAACCTAATCAATTATTACTACATATTTTGTATAGTTCTTTTACTTAGTCATGTTATGGATTCTAACACTAACCTTGTGAAGTAGTTAAGGCTATGTATAGGTACTTTATTGATTTGGATTATATTTTGAATTTATCATTCTGGTTTCTCAGTGAATGAGATAAAAATAAAACTAGAACATACTATGATAAGGTCTTTAGTATGTAAAAGAAATCCCAGTTTATCATATCTGTAATAATATCATATTACATCTTATTATTATTGAAAATTGATATTTATGAGAAGGCTGTAATCTAGTTATAATGTGTAAAACTCACTCTTCTTAATTAAAATTGTCCTCTATTTTTCAAGCTTCTTAAATTTATGCAATGCTCTTTCTTGACCCCCTTAAATTATTTTTTGAAAGTTAAATGATATAAAGATCTTAAAATAGCATATTAAATCCACAGTAATATTGTTGATATAGGTTGTAGCTATCTTTTTTAATAAAATTGAATTATCAGTAAATATTATAATGACCCATACTGAGAAACAGTAAGATGCCTAAAAATAATTATAATACTGTAATGATAGTCATATAGTTATAAGATTTTTAATTTTTTTCTCATAGGAATTCATATCTAAAATGTGTTATATGGATTATTGAAATAGGCCATATTTATTTAAGTATTCTTCATTTGGTTTCTTGCAAAGAAATACAACTATGGTTAAATCCTGGTCCTTTACTCTTAGACTAGCCTGTTTAGATTTCCAATCTCACTCCAATTAAAAGAATATAATTTGTATAAAAATGTGTCTGGATTTTAGTTTGCATAGTTTCAAAGATTAAATTGTTAATTAATTTCTATTCAATAAATTAATATTTTTTCATATTTGACCATAAGAAAACAAATACAAAATATTCTGTCTGGAGACTTTGAGTAACACTTGGGAGTTTTTCCTATTAGGTTTCCTGAAGCTCTTTTTCCCTGAGTCCCCTTGTTTACTTCCCACTTCAATGATGCATAGTTTAATACTCAAATGTAAGGCTCTTCAAATCAACCACCTGCTCCCTATGACTCTATACCAAATTTTGCAAAGAACATTCTGTCTCTGCAGTGCTATTTAAAATTGCTTTTTAAGGACATGTATTTGTTGCACTAAAATGAAGTCTGCAGAAAACTTTAGCAAAGAACATAAAGTAGAACAAACTATTCATTCTCTATTGTTCAGTAACATGTCACCAAACACTGACTAATAAACAACAAATGCAAGCCAATCATTCTAAGTAAAAAAGTAATTTTTATTTAAAAATGTGTCTATTTCTAAAAACTTCTTTACTGATTTATCTCATTTTCACACATACATTATGATAATTTTATTGCATGATAATATGAAAATTAATAATTTTATGCAAATAATAGGTGAAGCTAAAGTCTGCATAAGTATATTGTGGTATATTTTAGGTTATGAACTCATATGCATGTATCTTGAAAACTTTCTATTCACTCAGAGTATTTATTATTTATGCATTGATTTATCAGGTAGGAATATCCTATGATAATTTAGTTGTTTTCTTTAGATGTGGTTTTGCTTGTTTATTTTTAATAAATTTTATCAAAAATATTCTGGAGCCAACAGAGTACAGGAGTTAAGGGACTTGCCTTGCAAGTGACCATCCCCTACCATTATACCATCAGATCCATCATCACTACCTGGTTCCTGAAGCACCACTGGGAAGGACACCTGAACATAGATAGCATCAGCTATAAACCATAAGCATGTGAAAATAAAACACCAAAATTAAACAGCTAATAAAAATATTTCAAAATTATTATTTGATTTAAATTGGTAAATCCCACAAAGCATGGAGACATAGGAGCTTTGCTCCACTGCCACATCATCTCTTATCCAAAGAAATCTAGCACAGCATGCAAGAAACATCACATTACAGAAGGTGACAATGGGGAGAAGTCCAGAACAAAACCATGCATAAAAGATGAAGATGTGGACAAGAGTGATAGTAGGGCATTTGTCTTGCATGCGACTACCCAGAATGGCAGTTTGATCCCTGGAGTCCCATATGGTGCCCCCAGTCAGGAGCAATTTCTGAGCACACAGTTAGGAAAAGCCCTTGCAAGAGTGTCCCAAAAACAAACAAACAAAAAAGAAAATAAATATGGCAGGTCTGATGGCCCAAAATGTGCCAATGACTTATTTAAACTCTCAAATAAGGAGTTTAGAGAAGAAATATGGAGGGTGTTCATAGAACTTAAATAAAGCAAATATTGAGCAGAATGGACTACAAATAAGAATGAAGAAGATGTGAAAATAGAAATTAGAAAACTCCAAACTGAAATAACAAGACTGAAAATTCAATAATTGAAATAAATGAAAACCTCACTGGAAAGCCTCTCTAACAGAGTAAAAGCAGCTAGGACTGAATCTGTGAGCTGGAATATGAGATGCAGAATAAATCCATACAAGAAATAGAAAACGAGCCTTAAAGCAAATGATCAAACAATGGAAAACTATTCAAAGAATGTGAACAGATAGAAATACAAGTTATTGATAAACTCAATAGAAACAACATAAGAATCACTAGAGTTCCAGAGGCCCAGGAAAAAAATCCCCAGGAAGAATCAACAGTTAAGGACATCATTGCAGAGAAACTCCCAAAGCTAAAAAGGCATGCAACCAAGTCCTGTATGCTAGAATATTAACAGCTAAATGATACTCAAAGAAAAGCACCCCAAGACACATCCTAATCACAATGACAAATCCCACAGATAGGGTGAGACTACTGAAAGCAGTAAGATCAAAAAGAGAAATTACATTTAAATAAACATCCTTATGATTTAGAGCAGACCTTTCACAGGAAACCCTCAAGGCTAGAAGGTAGTGTTAGGATATAGTGACAAAACTCAACCAAATGAATGCTTACCTAAAAAAATTGCACCCAGCCAGGCTCAGGTTCAGGTTTAAAGAAAATATACATAGCTTCACAGTTAACCAACAGTTCAGAAACTTTACAGACTCAAAATCAGCCTTAAAAGAAAAACTGAAAGGTAATGTTAAGAGAAGACAGATCAGAAGACACACCAAACTTCTATGCAAAGATGTCACTAAGTCCATGACAATAATCTCTCAATATCAATTAACTAAATGCCTAGTTTAGAGACACAGATTGGATAAATGGATCATAAAACTGACTCCAACATTCTGATGCCTGCAAGAGACAAATCAAAACAAATATAGACTCAAAATCAAAGGTTTGAGGACAATCATTAAAGTAAACAATTATCTTAAAAAAGATGGGGCCCAGAGTGGTGACTCAAGCAGTAAGGCATCTGCCTTGCTCTCGCTAGCCTAGGATGAACCACGACTTGAACCTCCAACATTCCATACGGTCCCCCAAGCCAGGAACAATTTATGAGCTCATAGTCAGTAGTAACCCCTGAGCATCACCAGGTCTGGCCCCAAAACAAAACAAAACAAATGAAAAAAGATGGAGTGACAATAATAATATCAAATGACACAGATTTTAGACTTAGGAAAGTTGTAAGTGACAAAGATGATTATTTTGTAATAATGCAGAGATGTGTACAGCAGGAAGAAATAACACTCTTAAACATATATGCACCTGATGAGGGACCAGCAAAAGATCTAATACAATTGTTGACAAATATGAAAGAAAACATTAATAGCAACACAGTAATAGTGGGAGACTTCAGCACCATCCTTTCACCTCTAGATAGGTCAACCAGGTTAAAACACTAGAATATACTAGCTCTGTAAAAAGAAATGTAAGAAAGTGGACTAACATATATGTATATATCAATATATATGTATATCAATATATATGTATATCAATATATATATATCAATATATGTCACTCTATCCCCAGAAAATTGGAAACACATTCTTCTCTAAAGCACATGGGCCATTCTCCAGGTGAGACACATGCTGGCCCATAAAAAAAATGCCTATATAAAATCAAGAGGATAGAAATTATACAGACTGAGCCAGAAAGATATCATGGAGGTAGAGCATTTGCCTTGCATGCAGAAGGATGGTGGATCAAATCCAGGCATCCCATATGGTCCTCCGAGCTTGCCAGAAGCGATTTCTGAGCATAGATCCAGGAGTAATCCCTGAGCGCTGTGTGACCCAAGAAAGAAAAAAGAGAGAAAGAAAGAAAGAATGAATGAATGAATGAAAGAAAGGAAGAAAAGAAAGAAAGAAAACAGAAAGAAAGCAGAAAGAAAGAATAAAGGAAAATGAGAGAAAGAAAAAAGAAAGAAGAAAGAAAGCTAAAAAAGGAAAAAAGGAAGAAAAGAAAAGAAAAATGGAGAATAAGAATCAACATCTCTGATGAAAACAGATGCAAAGATCTTCCACAAAATCCTACAAATAGGATGCAATGCCTCATCAAGAAGATCATAAACCATGATGAAGTAGGTTTCATTCCAGGAATGCAAGGACGATTTAATAAACATAAATCAATCAACTTAATACACCATATCAGCCAAAAGAAAAAGAAAAACCATATGATCATATCAATAGATGTGCAGAAAACATTTGATAAGATCAAACCCACATTCTTAATAAAACTCTCAACAAGAAGAGAATGGAAGGAACTTTTTTCAATATAATCAAATGCATGTACTACAAGCTAATGGCAAATATTATTCTCAATGGGAATAAATTAAAAGCCTTTCCTCTTAAATCTTGTACAAGCCAAGACTGCCCTCTCTCACCATCCTATTCAATACAGTACTGGAATTTCTTACCATAGCAATTAGGCAAGAAAATGATATCTAGGGCATCCAGATTTCCTAGTCAAGCTCTCACTGTTTGCAGATGGCATGATACTATTTTTAGAAAACCTTAACAACTCTACCAAAAAGCTTCTAGAAATATAGATTCATAGGTAGGCTATAAAATTAACATGCAAAAGTAATGGCCTTCTCATACACAAATAATGATAAAGAAGAAATGAACATTAAAAAATAATCCATTGACATTAATGTCACACAAAGTCAAAAACATCGGAGTCAAATAAGGGGTGTAAAACCTACATTAAAAATACAGAACATTACTTCAAGAAATAAAAGAGGACACAAAAAAATTGAGACACATACCCTGTACATGGTTTGGTAGGATTAGTCTCATTAAAATGCAATACTCCTGGGGCTGGCAAGGTGGCGCTAGAGGTAACGTGTCTGCCTTGCAAGTACTAGCCAAGGAAGGACTGCGGTTTGATCCCCGGGTGTCCCACATGGTCTCCCCAAGTCAGGGACAATTTCTGAGCGCTTAGCCAGGAGTAACCCCTGAGCATCAAATGGGTGTGGCCTGAAACCCCCCCCCCCAAAAAAAAAAGCAATAGTCCTCAAAACATTGAACAGATTTTATGCAGCCCAACTAAGGATACCCATAACATTCTTCAAAGTAGTAATCAAACACTTCAGAAATTCATTCAGAAAAATAAATGCACACAAATATCTAAAGTAACCCTTAGGGAAAATAAGATTAGAGGCATCACTTTCACAATTTTAAATTGTATTATAAAGCAATAGTCACTGAAATAGCATGGTATTGGAATAAAGTTATACTCTCAGATAAATGGAATGAACTTGAGTATTCAGAGAATGAACCTACACATACAATCAAGTATTATTTTATAAATGAGAAAGATGTGCAAATTGGAGTGTATTCAACAAATGTGGTTGGACAACTGGTCAGCCTCATGCAAAAAAAAAAAGTGAACTCAGTCTTTCATCTTAAACCATCTAAAATGTCAAATCAAAATAGATTATAGACCTTGATATCAGACCCACAACTATAAGGTTACAGAAAAAAATATTGACAAAATACTACATGACATTTAAACTAAAGGGATCTTGAAGAAGGAAACACCACTGTCCAAAGAAGTGGGACAGAAATAAAAAAGTGGTACTACATTAAAGTGAGAAGTTTTTACACCTCCAAAGAAACAGTGATGAGTATACAAAGACCAACCATACAATGGAAATACTAATCTCCTTAACCACACAAGTTAAGAGACTAATATCTATGATTACAAGGTAAAGACAGAATTTAACAAAAAAAATAAAATCTTTTCTAACCCCATCATGAAATGGGAAAAAATAATGAACAAATATTTCCTCTACGAAGAAACACAGATGATCAAAGCACATATAAAATTCCCCACAGTACTAATCATCAGGGATATGCAAATAAAAACAAGGTATATCTTTTGGTACATTATCTGGCACATATCACAAAAAATAGAGCAATCAGTGCTGACATGTATGTGTGGAGAAAAGAAATTTTATTCATCGTGATGGGAATGCAGTCTAGTCCAGCCTTTCTGGACAAAAAAATGAATAGTCCTTAAAAACTGGAAATTGAGTTTCCATATGACCCAGCAATACTACTCCTAGAGATATAACCTAGGAACACAATACAAAATTGTCTTCGGCACTCCTGTGTTCATTGCAGCACTATTTATAATAGCCAGAATATGAAAACAACTTAGATGCCCAAAAAGAGCTGAAGTGGCTAAAGAAACTGTGGTACAAATACACAATTAAATAGTACGCAGCTGTTAGAAAAGAAAAAAAATCGTCATGAAATTTGCCTGTACATAGATGGACATGGAGACAGTTATGCTGAGTAAAATACGGGGGCAGAGATAGACATATAGTTTTCTCATTCATCTATGGGATCTAAGAAAAATAAAAGACAGTATGGTAATAATACCCAGAGAAAACAGAGATGAGGACTAGAAGGATAAAACCATAATATGAAGCTTAGAACAGATGTTGAGCACAGTTAGAGAAATAACTACACTACCATAAAAACTACCATGTAAATAACAGCTACCATGGAAAGAATAGAGAAACACAATGTCTGTCTTGAAGATAGGCAGGGAGTATGGAAAGGAAATGAGTGACATTGGTGGTAGAAAAGTTGCACTGGTGAGGGTGTTGTACACTTTATGACTGAAACCCAATTGCACACATATATTACACATTATATCCATGGTGCTTAAGTAAATAATTATATTTCTTTAGATATAAATTATATTAATAGTATTTGCCTAAGTTTTGCTACCTCTAGTACTTTACTGTTAGACTTATAGTTTTTAGTTTAATTTAAAATCACAGAGTCTATGCAACTTTATTTACTCTTTACTCTTTTTGAAAATTTGCTTTGGGTGTCTTGATTTTCAATACTGTCAAAACGAGGGTTCTATGTATACATCTTTCCAACCTCACGTTGTTCACTATGTCTAACGTCACATGTCCTAATCATGGGTTCTTCAAACTTCCCTATCCTCTCCCTACACAAACACATTCAGCTGTCATAGAAAGCTCAGAACCATAGACCAATAGACTAACTCGCAGATTGCTACATTTGGTGGTTAGTTATTCAATTGCTGTATTGAATTGTTTTTTGCTTTGTTTTGTTTTGTGTTGTTTTGGGGGCCACACTTGGCACCACTCAAGATATTACTCCGGCCATGCTCAATGGAATGCCAGGGATGAAACCTAAGTGGGTCTCATGCAAGGCAAATAACCTACCTACTGTACTGTTATACCAGACCCTTCCTGTACTTCTTTATGTACAATATATGGAAGAGCATATTCTGTATCTGTCTATCTGCTTTGAGCTGACACAATAAACATGATACACACACCGTCCATTCCCATAGAAATAAATTGCATTGATTTGTATTTTCTTAAAGCTGACTTTACATTGTGTAAATAAACTTTCAGTTTCTTTTTCTAGTCTTCAGTTTCTGCACAATGGTGGTTTCCATATTTGCGTTATTTTGAATAGTGCTACAATGATGCAATAATGTGAAAAGTACTGATACAGAAACATAGATATCTTAGTGACCTGAGGGTTTATTTAGAATATTAATAGAAATATCGAGAAGCAGAATTGCTAGGTTCTTGAATTATTTTTTTTGAGAAGTATATGTATTGCTTTTCCTTTTCTATTGTTTTTGTTTGTTTGTTTTTGAGCCACACTCTGTGATGCTTAGGGCTTACTCCTGGGTTATACACTCAGAAATTGCCCCTGGCTTGGGGGACCATATGGGACGCCCAGGGATTGAACCACAGTCGGTCATAGGCTAGCATGGGCAAGGCAGATGCCTTCCATCCTGCACCACTGCTCTGGCACCCGAAGTATATGTATTGTTTTCAAAAGTTTTGAAGCAGTCACCAGAACCATTTGAACCCGAATCAAACCACCAACAGCAAATGATAGTTCCAATTTAACATCATCCCCTCTTCCCACACTGTTTATTTTTGCTTTTTTTGATGTGTAACCGTTTTGATATCTTGTTTTGTTATGCTTTTTGTCTAATGATCAGTGAAACATGCATTTTTAAATAAATATAGAGTCCATCTGTATATGTACATGAGAAAGTTTCTGTTCATTCTTTCTCCTCAGTATTGGATGGAGTTGATTCTTAATCCTCGCTAAAAAATGCTGTACAAATGCTTTATATTCTCAGATATAAACTCTTGGTAGATGACTGGTGGAAAATATTTTTCCCATTCTGTTTACCATTTATTTTTCAGGGAAGAAGCTTCTTGATTTGATGTAATGCCATTTATCTATCATTACTTCTGTTTTATTGACCAATTTACTGAGTTGTTAAAGATGCCCCTAGATTTAAAGTCAGATAGGGTTCTGTTTGTGATAATTTTTTCAAAATAATTTAAAGATTCAGTACTGATATCCTTTTGATCCATTTTAATTGACTATAAAATATTTTACATAAAAATTTCCAAAGAGAAATGCAGATCGAGATAAGATGTTGGGGGGAGAGAAAAACAGACAGACATGTATTACAGAGAAATCATGGGCTTCTTCAGAAGTGTAAATTACAGAGACATTTTTTGGGAGAATGTTGTAAATAATTTCAATTGACTTTACCTGAAATTCTCTAAAAGTTAAATTGGGAGTAGTCTCAGTGAAAACTTATAATTCTTGATATTTTTCCATATTCTTACCATAATCTTCAGATGTTTGCAGGACTGAAATTTGGATAATTTATCTTTATAAATGTAGCGATTAGTTCTCATACTCAGTTTTCATATTTAGAATGTCCATACTTCATTTCATCCTGATTGTTCTGCCCTCTTGAGTTTACTGAAGATGAGAAGGAACTCTGCTTCCTCCATTTTTTCCTGTATTATGAAATGGCAGTTTCTCTCTACCCACCTAGCACAATAGCACTTAATAGCTGCAAGTAATCCAATGAGGGCTCTCTGCAGACTCAGCCCATTTCCTTGACATCGTAGAATACCGTATTTTCCGGTATGTAAGACGACTTTTGAAATAAAAAAAAGTTAACAGAAAATCGTGGGTCATCTTATACTCGGAGTATATCCCGGAAAATGTTTCAATATGCCGCTAAAGGAAAACTGTCTGAATATTGCCACAAAACGAATTTTCCAACTTGATCCTGCACCAGTCACTGCAAGGCTGCTCAGACCGCCTCTCTAACTCGGCTAATCCAAGCAGGCTTTTGATGCATGCAAATTAGACAATGTTCTGGACCCCAATCTACACTGTCAAAAGCCTGCTCAGATTGGCCAGAGTCAGAGAGGAAGTCTATTCCAGTATACCCTTTGAACCTTTGCTTGTTGTGATTGGCTCACTGTGGTACATACAGTTGCAGCACAGGAAGGTTCTGTCTGATACAGCGAATATAGGCCTAAACCTATGTTTTAACTGCAAAATTAGGGGGTCGTCTTATATGCCACGTTGTTTTATATGCCGGCAAATACGGTACATCATCCATAACTGCTCCTGTTTTACTGCTAAGTCCTGCTCCCTCCTATGCAGAGTTCTCTGGTAACTTGGTGCTTGAATCCCAGGTGAGCATCACTTACTGGATCAACAAATTTAAGAGGGCTAAATAGGTGGAATCCTCCCTAGATCCTGCAAGGCAGCAGGATGAGCTTGGAATTGGAAGAATCTATTCTAGATGGTTGAGATGGCTCACCTGGAACATTTTCTTGAGTAGAATTACAGGTGCCCGAGCACCCTATAGTGTCCTGCAGACAGGATGAACACAGAAAGTTGGCTGCCTTGCAAGGCCCGTTCTTTTCTTTTTCTCAATGTTTGCATTAGTTACTTGGGCCCAGGGAAGAGTACTCATAATAATTTATAAATTATAAAGCAGTGCAAATATAAAGCACAATATATTTTAACCATATGAGAATGATTATTTTTTTAAAAGATGGAGGTAAATTTAAAACTCCTAAACATCTTTTTTGGAAAAGTTAACGGGTAAAACTATTATGAATAACAGTATGATGAGCCTTAAGAAAATAGAAGACAACAATATACAGAAATATAAATACTTACACTATAGCTTTCCCACTTCCATGTATTGATCTGAAGAAAAACAAAGCACCAATTCTGAAAGTTATCTGGATGCCTTGTGCTCAGAACAGCTTTTCTTAATAGCCAATATTTAAAAGCAATACAAATGCCCAACAAATGATGGATTGTAGGATTGTATAGACTTTTTGCTGTATATAGTTAAATGGAAGAATGGCCAGATATTGAAAAATATGAAATTGTACCATTTGTAAAAAACATAGTCAATATGTTGAAGGCATGACTTTGAGCTTACAAAATAATTAGAAAGATACTATTATTTCATTCATATAGGGATGATAAGTGAAGCAAAATAAAAAAAATAAAAGAAATAAATTCTTGATATACTAGCCAAATAGTTACCAGAAAAGATAAAGAAAAATTAGCAAATTGGGTTAGTGGTATTTATTATATGTTATAGAATGTTAGCTAAACATTTGGAAGGCTACACTATCTCTCATTTATTTTATCTGTTTATAGGAATAGATGTTATATTGTAGAGTTCACATCCTGATTTTATAAATGTATAAATGTGTTGTTTAAAATTATAAATGTGTTGCTTAAATAAGAGATGAAATGGTCATAGATTATACTTTTATAATTAAAATTAAAAATATTGAATCATATAAATAATAGTTACTTAAGGCCACACATACTTTTTCATTACTCATGTCTAAATAGGCAAACCTTCTATACTTAAAAATGCCAGAGATAGCTTATTTTAATTATATAGTTTTTAAATAAATGATCCATTAAGAAATTTGTGAACATATTTCATTGATTATGAAATCACTATATCATTTCTAATGAATCTGGCATGTTTAGGGAACAATGACTTAATTCAATCACTACATCTGAAGCAACAAGACATTTATATTCCATACAGGCAGGATAATTTAAAAGCTGATTAGTTAACAGACTGCTTTCATGAGAAGGGCATATTGATTTCAATGACTTTATTGATTTAAGTCTGTTGAACCAAGATACCTTGCAAATTTATGAGCTCACTTCATTGAGTTTATTTTGAGTAATATATAGTTGTTTTTAGAGAACATTATAATGGTTCAGACATCCAGCCTTTCATCTATAAGATAATTAACCTATATAATTTTATTTTTCTTCTATATTTTATAGAGCAATAATAAAACAATGAAATTTAGCTTCTATTCTAAATAAGAGGAAATATACTTTCAGGCAAATGTGGCAAAGATTTTTAAAGAAATTATTCACATAGATTTAGTCTATCTGAAATAAAACCTTTAGATAAAACTTGTATGAAAAGAACCCAGTCAATCTGTTCTCCCTTACTGCTGACTTCATTGACTTTCCTGAGAAAAACTAATTAAATATCAGTATAACATGAATCTAAGGACTCTTTTTCCTTAAGTTCACAGCACTTTCTGTCTTTTTATAGAATCATTTTAGCTCTCTAAATAACTCAATTTGCTGAATGTTCTATAAAGTTTTGATTCTGAAACTTATAACAACATAAATTTAATTTAAAGTTCAGATAATTCAACAGAATAGAAATTAATTCTGCTTTTAATATGCTTTACTGTATTGTGAATCACATAACATCTTTAAATTTTGGGAAAATATTTATTTTACTAGTCATATCATTACCAACTATGTCTAGAATGTTTAATGAGATTTTATGTCTGAATTTTGCTTAATCTTCCTACCAAATTGTGTAAATAAAATTGCAACTTGTATTTTATGAACATATATATATAGATATAGATATATCTGTTCAAATTTAACATGTGATTTCTCAACAAAATTCTATTTCTTTTCATGATATAAGACATTGTCTACCAATAATATGTTAGCAGTATTATTCAAATATAATTTCTTTCATATATTTCAGTAAAATTAAATGCAGGCCTTCTGTGTTCTTATCAACTAATTCATGTAACTGTTAAATTGGAAAATATTGTGGTTTGTTAATCAATTTCCCTTTCTAGATTGACATTGATCCATGAGTCAATTTAGTCACAAAATATAGACAGAACAAATAAACAAACAAATATTGTCTAACATATGTCCAGATTTTGCTTAATGACTGCTTAGTAACTAAGGACATTAGTGTTGAATTTTAGTACCTAAATAATAATCGTTTATTTGTGGTCTATGATTCAATTTTTCTGTGTATGTTTTCTTAGCTTAACATACACAACTACTAGTTAAGTAATTACTTTTGCAAATATTTTCGTAACAAGTAATTTATGTATTAGTATCACTAGGAAAATATTAATCATTGTGAACTCAATAATTTCTAGTTATAGATGTATTGAGCTAGTGTATATAGCATTATTTTAGAATATATATTAGGAGATTATTAGTTTTTTCCTTATATGCTTAAAAATAAAACAAAATTTATGAGTCAATATGCAGTCAATCTTGCAATAATATATAGATAATATTTCTTTATTGTTACTTGGATTTAGTCTCAGGCAATATTTAATTAAACCAGTGCTTCTCAATTATTTTCTGTCATAAACCTCTAGGAAGAAGAAAACATTTTTCTCGCCCAGGGTGAATATAAATAGTATCTTTTTTGAAGAAAACTTTAACCTGCAAAACAAAAATATATAAAATAATTTGAGCTGATTTTTGAATCAGAAGTGATGTCTGGATTAATGGCTACAATGAGCACGTATTGAATAGCTTTTGGAAGCTGGGTTTGAAGCAGGGCACAGCAACACAGCTCCAGAGACATACAGAGACATAAACACGGGGCTTAGCTTGTTATGACTGTGTTTGCCAAGGTCAAACGCACCCCATTTACGGAGCCTCGCGTCCCCACTGAGGGTTGCACCCCACTATTTGAGAAGCACTGAATTAAACTACTTTCATTTTATCATAATTTTCATCTTCGTTGAATATAATAATATTTTTTGTTTGTTTTTTAGGCCACACCGGTGATGGTGACGCTCAGGGGTTACTCATGGATATGTGCTCAGAAATTGCTACTGACTTGGGGACGATAGGGAACACCGGGGATCGAACCTAGGTCTTTCCTGGATCAGTCGCAAGCAAGGCAAATGCCCTACCATTGCTATTCTCTGGCCTTATAGGAATATCTTTGATAGCAAATTATTTAGCATTTTTATTAATGATTTAAAATATTTACATAGTTTTTTATAATTATTTGCTTTGAATGTTGATGTGGTAATATTAGTAGATGTATTTTAATTCCTGGATAAATATATATTCTAAAAACTTCTTCCAACTAGAATTATATTTTACTATGTGGGGCTGTATTTATGCCTTCTATAATAATACCAATACTAAAGTTAAATGATGGTCTATTTATATGTTTTACAACATAAACATTGATAATAGCTATTTGATGTTTATATAAATATACATGTTCAACTACCTGATGAAGTTGGGAGTTTACTCAATTTTTGTTTTAAAGTAGTTTGAAAATATGTCTGTATTATAGTTTTCCATCCTTATTTATTTATATTTTATAACTTTAATTATATTTGTCTGACTAAGCCTTCTAAGAATTAAAAAATTAAATATATCTTTGTATCATTTTTACTTCCGCGAATAACATTGACATTTTCTTATCAGTGCTTGTTTTTTCCCTAGTACTTGTTATTTGTATTTTACTCTTAAATGTGACATTCATCAAAAATAATATGTATAATTTATATAAAAACAGTGATATGTTCTATTATTACTTTTATTCTATGCCATGCCAGAAGTATTAGCAGAGAGCAAAAAAAAAAAAAAAAAGAAATAGAATAAAGAATTAACTGATGTACAGAATGAAAAACTAAATATTAGTTACTAGAATAGCAAACTCATTTAAATCTAGAATTCTAAAAACTAGAGCTATCACATAAGAGATTAAAGTCATAGATGAAAAACATAAGAAATTAATGAAAAGTACTGTGAAAGATTTGTAATCTACTTTGGTCAAAATAAAAATTATTATTAAAAAAGAAATTAATAAAAGAGACTTTTCAAGTCTCTGTTTGAAATCTAAAATACCTTATTTATCAAGTGTCATTTCAGTTATTCCTATTGATATGGCTGTTTGCTAATTCGTGGATATATTTTGTGAGAATGAGAGATAATTATTTTCTCCAATTCACTAGAATATCTTTTATAACTTATTTTAATGTTTTCCTCATTTGCTTTTTTTTCATTTTATTTTATTATTCTTGTAGTCAAACTACCAAAGATCTCACTAAACTCAAATTCATGGACTATTTTGCTTAATTTTTCTGTAATTCAGTTTCTGGAATATAATTTTTGGAATTTCTGGTGACTAAAAGCTGAGATTTGAACCCCTTGTATTTACTTGTGTGCAAAGTGTGTGATCCAGGTTTATTTTTCAATTATTGGTTTTTTTTTTTTTTTTGACCACACAAAGCAGTAATTTCCTCACATTATTCCTGGATCTGTGCTCTGTGATCACTCCTGGACAGACATATGGGAGCAGTTGGGGGTGTTCCAGGTATCAGATTCAAGTCCGTTACATATAAACAGTGTCTTACTCAGACAATAATTTCTCCAGCCATGTTCTTACAATTATTATTAACAGTATAAAGCATTCCTAATTATGCATTGTATAAAATAAAAATAATATATAAGCTATTAAATATAATAAATAATAGTAAAATACATTACTAAAAGAACCAGTGTACTATCTCTCAGCGCCCATAATAATCCATTAAGAAAAATTACTTCTTTCTATTTTATGCTCTTGGCTCTTTTTAGCATAACAGTCCATATTTGTGAGGATATAATTATTGGTTTTTTATTAATTCAGTTTACTCTGTTATGTTTTACTCAATATGTTAATATTTTGACTATTATAGCTTCTATAGCTTTGTTACATATTTTAAAATTGAGAACTATAATATTGCGATTATTATTTTTTCTTTTTTCTTCATGTTTTGGTGCAGAAGGAAGGTACCATACTTGGCTCTGACCTCAGGGATCATTTCTGGCATGCTTGGGGAATCATATGCATGACAGGCCTAGATGTAGGCCTGGCAGGTACCCTCCCTACTGCATCATTTCTCTTGGCCCCATTTTTATACACACTTTTTAATGTATTGCAGTATTGATTTGATTATTTAGGATTTTTTGGTTTAATATAAATATTAAATTTTATTATGTTTTTAGAGTCATAAAATTATAAATAAAATATATTGCACTCTGTAAAAATAATGATTCAGTAAAAATTATTATATTATTATTATTTTTTGGTTTTTGGATCACACCCGGCAGTGCTCAGGGGTTACTCCTGGCTCCATGCTCAGAAATTGCTCCTGGCAGGCACGGGGGACCATATGGGGCACCGGGATTCGAACCAATGACCCTTTGCATGAAAGGCAAATGCCTTACCTCCATGCTATCTCCCGGACCCCAAAGATTATTTTTAAGTATGTAGTTCATTTATATCTTCATCACATATACTGACCTTTTACCTCTACTATCAAACCCAGGCCTATTGAGACAACAAATGGAAAAATAGTAATCCATTGGTTATTTTACATGTACAGCAATTAAATATTCTTTAAATTTTTTCTTGAGCTATAATAGTTTTCAAATTTTAAACTACATTTTTTTCAGTGATCGATGCTTGATTTTTTTTATATTAAAAAATCCCTTCACCAAGTGATACATTGCCATAATCAATGTCCCATGTGTCCCTCCACCCCATCCCACAATGGCCTGTGCTCTAGACAGGTTTTCTACTTCCCTCATTCATTCACATTTTGTTATGATGTTCTCAGTATAATTATTTCTCTACTTGCACTCCTAACTCTTTGTAGTGAGCTGCATGTCCTGAGTTGAACCTTTCATCCCTCCTTTCTTTTGTCTGAGAATTATTGCGAAAATGTCTTTTATTTTTCTTAAAACCCATAGATCAGTGAGACTATTCTGTGTCTATCTCTCTCCCTCTGACTTATTTTACTCAGCATAAAAGATTTTATGTACAACCATGTATAGGAAAATTTCATGACTTCATCTCTTCTGACGGCTGCATAATATTTCATTGTTTATATGCACCACAGTTTCTTTAGCCGTTCATCTATTGAGGGACATCTAGGTTGTTTCCAGAGTCTTTCTATTATAAACAGAGCTGCAATGAATATGGGTGTGAGGAAGGGATTTTTGTATTGTATTTTTGTATTCTTAGGGTATATCCCTAGGAGTGGTATAGCTGGATCATATGGTAGCCCAATTTCCGGTTTTTGGAGGAATCGCAATATCACTGCTTTCCATAAAGGTTGGAGTGGAAGGCATTCCCATCAGCAGTGGATAAGAGTTCCTTTCTCTCCACATCCCCACCAACACTGCTTGTTCTCATTCTTTGTGATGTGCACCAATCTCTGTGGTGTGAAATGGCACTTCATAGTTCTCTTGATTTGCATCTCCCTGATGATTAGTGATGTGGAGCATTTTTTCATGTACTTTTTAGCCAATTGTATTTCATTTTTGTCAAAGTGTCTTCATTTTTTCTCTCCATTTTTTGATGGGATTTGATGCTTTTTTACTTGTAAAGTTCTGTCAGTGCCTTGTATATACTGGGTATTAGACCCTTATCTGATGGGTATTGGGTGAATAGTTTCTCACATTCAGTGAGTGGCGATTGTATTCTGGGGACTATTTCAGTTGAGGTGCAGAAGCTTCTCAGCTTAATTAGTCCCATCTGTTTATTTCTGCTTCCACTTGTTTGTAGAGTGCTGTTTCCTCCTTAACAATGCCTTTAGTCTCAATGTCATGGAGTGTTTTACCTACTTCTTGTTCTATATACCTTATGGTTTCAGATCTGATATCAAGGTCTTTAATCCATTTGGATTTTACCTTTGTACATGGTGTTGGCTGGGGGCCTAAGTTTGCTTTTTTGTAAGAAGCTAACCAGTTGTGCAAACACCACTTATTGAAGAGGCTTTTCTTGCTCCATTTAGGATTTCTTGCTCTTTTATCAAAAATTAGGTGACTATATAACTGGGGTACATTCTCTGAGCACTCATGCCTATTCCATTGAATTGCGGGTCTGTCTTTATTCCAATACTATGCTGTTTTGATAGCTATTGCTTTATAATAGTTTAAAGCTGGGGAATGTAATGCCTCTCATATTCCATTTCCCAAGGATTGCTTTAACTATTCAAAGGTATTTATTGTTCCAAATGAATTTCAGAAGTGTTGGATCCACTCTTGGAAGGATGTCATGGATATTTTTAGAGAGATCGCATTAAATCTGTACAATACTTTGGGGAGTATTGCCATTTTAATTATGTTAAGCCTGCCAAATTAAGAGCAGGGTATGTGTTTCCATTTCTGCGTGTCTTATCTTCTTTCTTGGAGAAAGATTTTGTAGTTTTCTTTGTATAGATCCTTCACTTCCTTAGTCAAGTTGACTCCAAGGTATTTGAGTTTGTGTGACATTAATACAAATGGGGGTTGACTCAGTAAAAATTGAAACACATTAAATATAATCTCCATTTCCATATATTGTAATGAGAAAATAGAGCATAAGTCAAATACATTTACATATTTTATTTATTATCAAAATTTCAAACATATGTTTTTCTATAAATCAAGTAAGTAATACTAAATATATTTAAGTTGTTAGAAAACTTGAAAAGCTGAAACTGTATTGGAAAAGAAAAAAATCTTTATATCCTCTAATTCTAAGCTAAACTATCATACTCCAAAAATCAATATACAAAATTGATATAAAAGCAAGGGCCAGAGAGGTGATACTAGAGGTAAGTTGTCTGCCTTGCAAGCGCTAGCCTAGGACAGACTCGGTTTGATCACCCAGCCTCCCATGTGGTCCCTCCAAGCCAGGGGCGATTTCTCAGCACATAACCAGAAGTAACCCTGAGCATCAAACGGTGTGGTTCAACCCCCCTAATTGATATAAAAGGAGGTCATTGCAAATGAATATAAATAAAAGTTGAATAACCTAGAGTACACATTACCAATGAATTTATGAGAAAACTCTCAATAATGCACACTGAATAAAGAATAGCTTCCTCAACAAATAGTACTGAAAAAAATGAAAAGCTCAAAGTAAATGAATGAAAAGACTTCTACAAAATCAATGAATGGAGCTATCTAAAATTAATTTAAAATACTGAATGCATGATTTGAGAATTATAAGCCTATCAGAGACAAACATAATTGAGAGTTTCAGAGATAATGGTCATTTGAAGAATGTTTGTTTTTATTTGACACTGAATGCAAAGTCAGAAATTACAAATATAGCACATAGCAGTATACTGAATTAAAAAAATTAAACCAAAAATCATTAAAATGTAAAGGCTACCTACTAAATCAGATAAAATATTTGAAAGTCATAGATGCAATAAATATTAATATGAAACTATATATTACACATACAACCAATAGAAAAATTCAAGCAGTAATATATGGCAAAGGACATTAATTTAAATATTCTGGAGAACATAGTCAACATGTACATAAAAATGTAGTCAATATCATTAATCACTGTGAAGTGAAAATCTATAGTATAGTGAGATAGTACCTCACACCTGTTAGAATGTCAATGTCAAGTAGAAAAGATATAAACAATATTTATAAGAATGCAGAGCAAGAGAAGCACTTCTACGCTCTTACTGGTTGTGTTCATTGATATAACCACTGATAAAAAGCTCAATATTCTCAAAAAAGCAAACAAAACAAACACAAAAATACCATATGATACAATTCTAATTTTGTTTTATTTTTATTATGACAAAACATTATCTGTAAAAGACATATGCACACTTACTTTCATTTCAGGATTAATATCTATTATCAAAATGAGGATGTAGGAAAATTTCAATATCCTTATTGAATAATGCAAAATAATGATATGTTTTTATAAGTACTGCAATGCATGTAATATAATATCACAATGTAATAGTATTTTTGTTTAAGGAAATAAAATTTTGCAATACTTGATAATAGATTTGTAGAATTTTTAGGACAGTATGCCAAGTTAAATAAGTCAAATAAAGTAAAAAATGCCATATGATTTCATGCCTAAATATTTAAACAAAAATCTTATATATGCAGAAAACAAAATATGCTTTTAAGAACATGCATAACAGGGGAACATAAAGGGTTGATTATGAGAAGTAACAACTCATTATAAAATAAATAAATTATGTAGAAACAATGAGCATTTTGGAGGCCAAAGTTAATAATTAGTAATTTTAAATCCAATTATTTAATATTACAAATTCTAATCACAAGAATATTGAGCTTATGGGAATCATTGTTTAAAATTAATTTTATCATGTTTAAATCTATGTAAATATTGAATAATTATTCTATGACTGATAGCAGTTGTTATGTATATTACATTTCAAAAATTAACCACATTTATATTAGTATCTTCAAAATATATTTAGGTAAAATTTAACAAAAACAATGTATTATAAATTGATTATAATGATAAACTCTGATAATATACCTAAATAAATGCAAAATATTCATTACCTAAAAGGGGAATGCTTGTCAAAAGCAAGAAACTTGATTTAAAGTATGTATGGAAATATGATGTCAGAAGTCAAAAGAAAAGATGCTGAAGAATAATAGAAAATAAGAGAAACTGATACTATAGTTCACCAACTCTTATCATATAGGTACATTAATAACAATTAATATGATAATGTAAATCATTGAAATATATTTAAATTCCTGAATAGATTCATAATCACAATCAATATATTGTTGAATATGAAAGGACAATTCACTGAAAATATAGGTTTTTTTGTTTGTTTTTCTTTTGGGTCACAGCCCTTGGTACTTAAATTTGACTCCTGTCACCTTGTTCAGTAATCATTTATTAAAGTGTTTAAGGGATCAAATGATGATGGATAAAACCAAGGTTGGCTTCAGTCAAGGAAAGCTTTTTAACTTCTGTGAAAGCTCTTTTACCCCTGAGCAAACAGTCTTTTCACATAAAGGTACCAGCAAACCCAATATTCACAAACCAAAATATGTACCAAGATTAGGTTTGCTAAGATTTTGTTAAAGATTTTTTGAACTCAACACATCTGGCAAAGGCTCATTGTTATCTAATATATAAAAAGTACTCACAAAGGTTAATGCCACAAACCTAAAAACCCCATCACAAAATGGACAGAGTAAATAAACAGGCACTTCAGTGAGAAAGAGCAAAAGATAGCCAAGCCATGAAAAAATACTCATCATCTTTAGGAAAATCCAAATTAAGACATAATGAGATATCATCTTACACCAGTTATAATGGCAGATGGCAAAAAAAAATCACTGTTGGTGGTGATCTGTTGAGAAATGAACTCTCATCTATTGCAAGCACAAATGCTGCATGTTCCAACCCCTAAGGAAAACATTATAGAGGGTTCTCAGCAAGCTCAAAATTGAGTTTCCATAAGACCCAGCAATCCCTCTTTTGGATATCTATCCCAGGACAGAAAACTTTCATCCTAAAGGATGAATGCCCTCCCATCGCTATTCATTGCAACATTCAGTAAGTACTAATCAACTTAGATGTCCAACATTAGACAACTGGTTTATGCAGATGTGGTAAATATATACAGTTAGAATACTACATAACTGTAAGGAATGATGCAATTTGCAGCAACATGAATGGAACTAGAAAATATGTTAAATAACATAAGTCAGAAGAAGGGTACATACAGAATGACATCACTCATATGATATTTAGAATAATTGCATTAGGAAACACATGTGATATTTAGAATATTTGCATTAAGAAACAAAATAGCCTAATGGTAATTATCTCTAACACTGTTGACTTCATAGTACAGTGAGGAGAAGGAAAGAAACTTAGTGAAAGAGGAGAAACACAATGAAAGGATGGGTCCTACAGGTCAAGCAGTTTCATGTTAATTGGTAGTGATAAAAATGATTGAACTAAATATCCAAACCAAAGGCAACAACAATGGAATCAAGATATCCAAACTTTAACAATCTAAATTTAAAGTAGATCTATTATACTAACAGGATGGGGGGCAAAGAGGGAAGGCCTGGCATGGCCTTAGGAACATTGGTGGTGGGAAGTCAACACTGATGAGTGGGATTGACTCTGATTTATTGTATATCTGAATTCCAGCACTTTATAAATCACAATGTTTTTGATAAGATTAAAATTAAAAAATACATGTAATTAGTACAAATAATTAGTCAATGACCTGAACCATACAGAAGTCTTGTGTCCAATCCACAGGACTCTCACATAGATTTTAAAGTACAGAGGATAGACTCAATTGAATATATGCCATAAAAGAAAATATGAAATTATGCAGTTTACTGCACTGTGGGTGGAACTGGAGGATATGATGTGACATAAAAGAATCCAGAGTTAGGCACATACCAAATAGAATATTTACAGCTGTGTATATAGATAAATAAAATAAAGGAATAAAAGTATCAAATCATAACAAATTTATGGTCCTTGATTATATAAATGAGAATAATGAAAAAAGGGAAGAATTGTAGAAGTGAATGATAAGTTCGACTAGAAGTTACATAAGCACATTAGCTAGGGCTTTGAGCAATATGGAACTGATGAGGTGAACTTATTGTATACATCAATACCATAAACTAAAATTATTGTAACCATATTGCCTAAATAGAAAAAAACATTAATTGGGGCAAAAGGTTTTAAAACTGCAAAAGGCATTCATAGAAAACTGTGTCACTGTTAAAAAAAAATACAAATGTGGAATCTAAGGAAATGGGAAATTACTCTATGCTCATGGATCAAAATGACAAAACTGCCCAAAGCATTACATAGCTTTTATGCAAAACTTATCAAATTTTCAATGATATTCTTTAAGGACTAAGAAAAAATACTTTGAATATTTGTACAGTCATTAAGCATCCCCCAAAAGCACAGTAGCTATGAGTTAAACAAAAATAAAAGACATTACATTCCATTTTCTTAAAATATGGAATAAATCTATAATAATCATAACAGTGTGGTACTAGAATAAATAAGATTTGTAACCAACAGGATAGAATTGGGAACTCAGAAATAAATCCTGAGATACATGAAAAGTTAATTAAAAATCAAGTTTTTTAAGTGGGGAAAGTATAGCCTATCTAACAAATGGAGTTGGGGAAAAATTGGATATCCTCATACAAAATACAATTAAATTAAATCACACAACTTAATACTG
>PVKC010007045.1:0-30112 GCA_004027635.1 Crocidura indochinensis | reverse complement strand
TTCTGTGTGTTTGTTTTTGTAGCTGCACTCACCACTCTTTGTGGTGAGCTTCATGGAGTAAACTGGGAGTTCCAGCCTCCTCTCATTAAGTCTGATGATTGTTGCAATGATGATTTTTATTTTCTTTAAAACCCATAGATGAGTGAGACTATTCTGCGTCTCTCTCTCTCCCTCTGACTTATTTCACTCAGCATGCTATTATTCTTGATAGGCTAAAGGGAGAAATTGTAGAAAACCAAGTTACAGCATTATGAAGATAATATTTTTCTACTCATGTTTCAGAACAAAATACCATTAACTAGATATTGATATTATGGTGCTGAAGAATGGATACATATTTTGAAGCTCATTTTCAAGATTTTAATGATGAAAAGAAAACAGTGATTAATTTAATATCCTAGATTTGATAAAAATATTTTTATAAATCTAAAGTGAAATCAGTATTCTACATATTTATATATAAAACCTGTTACACACAGAGACTGTGCATTCCATATTGCTTTTAAACCAGCACCCTTCATTTTTTTTTTCATTATGTGGCTGTGTATAGTTGTGTCTTTTAGTCCTAGGTGGTGGTGGCAGTATAGGGAAGTGGTAAAGCATAAGAGTTCTTCAGCTTGTTCCTCCATAGCATGAATCTGACTCTGAAGACTGAATGTCTGAGCTCCAGAGCACTGTTTCACTTAGGAAGATTCTTTGGGCACAGACAACATGGACAAGCTTCCTTGTACAATGCCACATCAGTTTTTTTATATTAATATTTTTATTTAAATACCTTGACTACAAATATGATTGTAATTGGTTTTCAGTCAATTAAAGAACACCCCCCTTCACCAGCGCAACATTCCCACCACCAATGTCCCAAATCTCCCTCCTTCCCACCCCATTCTCACCTGTACTCTGGACAGGCTTTCCAGTTCCCTCATTCATTCACATGGTCATGATAGTTCTCAGTGTAATTATTTCTCTAACTGCACTCAGCACTCTTTGTAGTGAGCTTCATGTCGTGAGCTGGACTTTCCAGCCCCCCTCTCTTTGTCTCTGAGGATTATTGCAAAAATGTCTTTTATTTTTTCTTAAAACCCATAGATGAGTGAGACTATTATGTGTCTATCTCTCTCCCTCTGACTTATTTTACTCAGCATAATAGATTCCATGTACATCTACATATAGGAAAGTTTCATGACTTCATCTCTCCTGAATGGCTGCATAGTACTCCATTGTGTATATGTACCACAGTTTCTTTAGCCATTCATCTGTTGAAGGGCATCTTTGTTGTTTCCAGAATCTGGCTATTGTAAATAGAATAGCAATGAATATAGGTGTGAGGAAGGGATTTTTGTATTGTATTTTTGTGTTCCTAGGGTATATCCTTAGGAGTGGTGTAGCTAGATCGTATGGGAGCTCAATTTTCAGGTTTGGGAGGAATCTCCATGCCACATCAGTTTTATCTGCAATAATATTTGGCATGGGGGCCAGAGAGATTGTACAGAGACAAAGCACTTCCTGGGATGCAACTAATTTCAGTTCTATCCCTGGCACCACATATTGTCCTCAATGCACCACCAGGAATCACCTTTAAGCAGAGAGCCAAAAGTAGCATCTGGATATAACTCCAAAATTAAAAAGATGAAACTAAAACCAAATAGAAACTCATTATATCACAAGACTGTGCACAATATATGGGTCATTGTTAAGAGATTTCAGTCTTCCCTGTGCCTGGTCATGAAAATAGCAGTGGTTTGCACTGAGCTATCCTTGAGACATAGATTTGTTTTTAATGAGAAATAGAAGAACTCAAGAGGAAGATACTTAACTTCTTATTAATAGGGCAAGCCTGGGCTTAAGTGATTGAAAGCTCTCATTAAAAATAGATTAATTTGCATTGTTCTGAATAAATCTTGTGTATATAAAATTAGATCAATTATAACTCTTGATTTGCAGCAATTACCATTGGCCTGTGCAGGATCTGTTTTTAGTGTCTATATGAATAAGTATCTTTAGTTATTCAGAGCTACAAATGCTTCTTTCCTCCAAGTTCCACACTGAAGAAGACCAAGCCTGCCAATGAACCCAATTTGTATGGACGGAGCAGAGAAGACAAGGCAGACATGACAACCAACATTCATTCAGTCTCTGCTCTGCTGAGCCTTTAGGTTACATTATTTGTTTCCTCCTTCCAAAAGTGTGCCTGGCAAGGGAAGACCAGCTTATAGTTCCTCATCCTTCCTGCCTAAATTCTTCTCCACTACTTGAAACTGTGGGTTAGAAATAGACTCAATGTGAGTGATAAGAACATTTCAGAGCAATCGTCTCAAGTGGCCGGGTAGCTTGGTGTTGGGTGACTTTCAATTTTCACAACTGAACTTTAAAAATCTCATTAAAATAACTTTCTGTGACTATTTGCCTGAGTTTTAATCAGCAGTGAGTCAGCTAATAGACACAGCAGGTTGTCTCTCCTGACAGATGTAATAGAGACCTACAAAGTCTATGACTGAGAAAGAAAAATGGACTTTCAGGTCTAAGCTTTGTGAGCCCTTTTATAAAACTTGTCTCACATAAATTCCACTGATCTTTCAATGTGAAAGCCTTTGAGAGGAAAAAAAAAGTTGTTTGCTTCTTCCCATCAGCTCCTTCCACCCGCCTCCTGTGCAAGACGTGTTTGCACTGGCATAAGCACCGGTGGATGCTCCAAAGTTTGGAAATTGCCTGTTAGAGTCTGATGCAACCTGATCTCCTGGATAACAGGATTTCTTTATTAATGTTCTAAACTAGAAAATATATTTCTTAAATTTCAAGCTAAATCCTCTAATAGTCGGTAACCTTTTTTTTCAACTGAGCCAAATCGCGCCGAAACCACTATTGAAATTTATTTTGAGAGCCTCACAGGGCATGCACTGACAGAGTCTAGGAGCAGAGTCCTGAGTCCTGGAGCGGCCGCCTGGCACACAGAAGAGCCAAATTAAAAGTGTAAAGAGCCACATGTGGCTCGCAAGCCGCAGGTCGCCGACCGCTGCTCTAGCTGGACCTTAACTTGAGTTTTTGAAAGTCTAAGCAATTGGCTGGAAGAAACATGAACATGTTCCTCTGTACTTAGTGGTCAGATAACAGTGCTGAGCACTGGGTCAGGGAGGGCAGGCAGGTGATTCCCGAAAGCAACTCTCTATCAAAGGTACAAGGTACAAGGCAGGGAAAAGTGCAGTCCAAAGAGTTAAATAAATCCTGATGCTCTTCTAGAAAATTCTTGCAACTCTGAACCTAGACACTAAAAAGACTGAGGAGAAGGAGTAGCACCCAGGTAGAGATGGGAAAAGAGATGATTAGCTTGAAAATAACTTCCTTTTGTGGAATCATGGAAACAAAGGCTCTCAGAACCAGATACAAAGAGAGGAAGATGCAAACTATGCAGGACCCTCAGTGCTCTGTCCCCTTCTTCTGACTTTGACCCTCTTCCTTGGCATCTCCTTCTATATCCTTGATGCCATTTGCTCCATCTTAACCAGCTAGGACCCATTTATTCTTGTTTTCCTCCTTTCCTCTCTCTTCTCTCTCTCCAGCAGCTAGTCTTAGTATGACCAGCAATGCCTGAACCCATTTGCTCCTCAAATGCTCACCTCTAGGGGTGTTCAATGGTCCATCTAAAGTATGGAGGGTGTGTAGCTGAAGAAGTTATCTGAGGAATTAAAATTATAAGTCTTAGAAGAAATTCATCAGCCACTCAATCACCTACCATTTGTTTCAAAGACCATTGTTCTAGAGTTAGAGAGCTAGTTCAAAGGGGGGGGGGGTTGTAACTTGCTTGACATCAAGTCAGATGTTCTCCACCTATATGTACTCCCCCAAGTACCAACAAGTGTGATCCTGATAACCTCTCACCTCTTGACCCGAGCACCTTGTAGGCCTAAGAACCACACAATCAGTTGTCAAAAATGGCTTCTGGGTTGCTTGATCACTGATTGGGAGTCCAATCTCCTGGTATGTCTGAAAAATCCTAACTCTAGTCTGATAGGTAGACAGACTTGAGTTCTGAGAGCCAGAGAACAATCGTATGCATGTCTTTATTTCAAATCTCTAGGGTAGGATGCAAGATAGGTTGCAAGAGAATTATGTTCTGAATAAAAGACACAAAGCCCCTCATTAGCCCTAGGGTAGTTGGGGAGGTGTTCTGTGTTAAGGAGCCTAGGCAGAGAGAGACCTAGAGAACAAGTCACCACTCAGCCTGGCTGTTGTTTATGTGGGGACAGAAGAGCTCACACCAGCTGCCCGGGGTCTGTGGCTATGGGACACTGCTGCCAGGCCTCAGGGTGGATAATGCAGGCATTCATTCCCTCAGGCTGCCCCAGTAGCCTATATGCTGCACTGAAGGGAGCATGAAATGGGGGGATGAGGACAGCAAAAAGGAGCAAGCCCTGGAGTTCGAGACTGAGACTTCAGACCATCAATCCATATGAACTTTTGTTACCTCTCCTGCCTGAGTCTTTCCTGAAGCTAGTTAAACATTGCAGGCATTTCCAAACAGTCCCTATGATGTATCCCCCAATGAGCTACTGACTAAATAAGGGTGGACAGACCCAATGCCTGCCAATCAATTTGGATTCAATTCAACTATTTCTCCCTTTCAACGATGGACTAGTCTTTTTTTGTGAGATGCCCTAATATAGGTCACAGTAGAAACAATCAGGAGATTTTGGGTCTATCCTCAGACTTCCCTCTAGTGCCATGACCTTGGAGCAGTTGCATAACTGTTCCAACGTTTAGTGTCCTAAGCTTTAAAATGGACATAGGAACTGTTTTCCCTGTTTCCCTGGGTGACTGTAGAGAATGAACTGAGAACACAGACATAAGTCATGCTTTACACAGAAGTCCAGGAAGTGCTCATGAGTTATATAGGTTTCAGTGTGCCTCTATTGCCCTTTTTTGGTACCCTTGAAAATGTGAGTCATTCTCAGTTCATGGGAAGCCCCACATCAGGCACTAGACTGGTTTTGGCCTCTTGGTGGCAGTTTTTCTACTAGAGACAAACCACAGCTATTATAGGTGGGGAGCAGGGGTGTAGGTCTTTAATAAGTCTTAGAAAAAACTAAAGATATGTCAATTAAATAATGTGTGGGTAGTGTATAAAAATTAAACAAGTATATATAAATAGACACATGTATGTTCTGACTTATAGCCATCAATACAGAAATTAAGTGAACTCCAGTCCACTGATCATGTTGTTCAAGTACTCCTATATTTCACATCATGGGCAAAATCAGAGCATCAGTGTCAAAAATCAACATTCCTTCTGACTTACTAGCAGCCTTGAAACTGGAGTCTCAACCTTCTCAGAGGTTCACTGGGACCTTGTATAAATGAAACTCGGATAGTTTCTATCCTGTCTGCCACCTATGTACATTTCCTGCAGTGAAGGAATTTCCTGGGTGAAGGCTTAGGGTCTCTATCACTTCTGATGCAGTGTGATGTGTCCTCTGAGTGACTGTTTTATCTTGTTAATCCATAAATTGGAAAAGCTCAAAAAGACTATCAACATTAGCTAGTAGAAAGTATTTTGCAGAGGAAATATTCTGGTCTTTGGCATGCAGATAGTACCTCTCAGATGTACTAAGTTAGCAATGAGTCTAGCCTCTCAAATATATAAAAGCTACTCAAAGTTCCTGTGCCCCAAAGAAAAGACCTGTACCATTTTAATTTCTGAAACAAAATTCTCTCCAAATAATTCTACCCTGAAAATTATTAGGCTTGCCATAAAGGTTGTTTCAATGAGTTCAACTGTGCTTAGGAGGTTTTTATTTATTTATTTATTTTTAGTTTTTGGGTCACACCTGGCTGTGCTCAGGGGTTACTCCTGGCTATCTGCTCAGAAATAGCTCCTGGCAGGCACAGGGGACCATATGGGACACTGGGATTCGAACCAACCACCTTAGGTCCTGGATTGGCTGCTTGCAAGGCAAACACCGCTGAGCTATCTCTCTGGGCCCCTTAGGTTTTTAAGGGATCTAAGGAGATCTAAGAAAAAGAATCAGGCAGGCTAATAATCCTAAATGATAAATACCTTATTTAGGAACACCATATAGATATCAGATTCTTCATAAAAAGAGTATTAAAGAGATAAGATAGATGGCAGTGTTTCTTATTTGGAAATGATGGAATTAAAAAATGAAAATTAGTTTTACTCCCCAATTTTGGTTTCATTAAGCTATATCACCTGTTCTGTGCTGTATTTCAAAACTTTGGCTCCTTACTAAAGCTTATGTTGACAGACCCATTTGAGAGATACATCCTATTAATATCACAGTGCCACCATCCCATGGCTCTTGAGAAGCATAACCAGTAAATATTG
Source organism: Crocidura indochinensis (assembly GCA_004027635.1). Lineage (NCBI taxonomy): Eukaryota > Metazoa > Chordata > Mammalia > Eulipotyphla > Soricidae > Crocidura > Crocidura indochinensis. Next base: position 23,772 of record PVKC010007045.1, on the reverse strand, counting down.
ATTCCAGACATGGATGAGAGATTTTCTTGGTGTTGTCCTGACATTGCACTTTCTCATACTTGTCTTTTAAATTGGTGGATGTGCATATCCAGTTGTCTGTTCCTCTTGGTCCTAGGAGGAGGCTATCCTGAGCAGTAGAAGCAGCTGCTTTGAATGCCTTCAGAAGAAGGAGCAGTGCAGAAGCCCATGAGCAGCACCATCAGATAGGCTAGATCATTGGTTATCAAGTTTCTACTTCATGGTCTCCTGTTCCTACAGTGAAGAGAAATGACTGCATACTTAACTCTCATTTTTCAGAATAGCCCAGGGTTCTCATGCTCTTTAAGTTAAATTCAAATGTATCACTATTGCAACTAAAGTTTCTTATAACTGGACCTCAACTTACCATTCTAGTTTTCATCTATCATTTCCAACACATCCTACCAGTATCTATGAACTATTGATTTATTTCCAAGTGTGCCATACTTTTCTTAACCATTTTGCCTTTGTCTCTACTATTTTCTGGTCCTTTCTTTTTTCTTTGATTTTTGTGAACTCTTCTCATCCTTCACGATCCATTTCAAAGAGCCCTCTGAGAATCCTTTTATGACTCACACAGTAATTTCTTTTTTTCTGTTATCTTTTGAGTTCTTGCACAAACTTTTATGATGCTACAAATGATTTCCCAGAACTTATTTGCTTGTGCTTTCCACCAGATTGAGTTTGTACTTTCCACCATACTCAAAAAATATCAGAATATCTCTAAATTTGTAAAAAGTTAATAATGCAAAAAAAGACTTACTCTAATAAGTCTACTATCTAAAAAGAGCACACTTTAAAAATGAATTTATATATTTGAAGACAGTATACATGTAAAATAATAGAAGAGTAAAGATAAGCCACTCAAAATTATGGATAGAAAGAAAATATGAAAAAACAAATGTAGAGGAAAATGATCTAATAAACTAGAGGAATGAAAGTCAGCTAATCAGTACGAAAAGGTCTACAAGTGTTCCTACAGAAGAAACAAGAATGTAGGAGAAAGAAAGATACAGATAGGAAATGGAAAACCTACTGAATATTTTCTATCATCATCTTTATTACAATAGGACATATGATGAACACACTATCATCATATATCAGTATGACTCATTGGTATTGATCAATGGTAAGCACAGAGTTCTATGGATTCATCACTTGGAGAACAGGTAAAAGTAAGAGACAAAAGTATGCCTCCCTCCTTTTTTAGATTCTCTAAATGTACAAACTTGTCCCCTTTTCATTTACTTAATGAGACAAACAAATAATGGTCACTTTCGGTCTCATCCAATGGCAGAAGGTGCCTCTTCATAAAGACTATTAATATCCTCTGATTGTTGCAACAATGTTGTGCAACTACAGTGTGGGGTGGGGTAGAGACCTCTGAGTTACTACTGGGTGGGTGAACAACTGACTTCTGGCTGCTTCCTGTTGGCTTAGGGAAGAACAGAAGGTGGATTTGTTTGCAGATTGAGCAACCTTTCTTTGCTTGCTTATGCCTGACTCCCTCCCTTTAAACATTAACCATCTCTTAAAATATTTGATTTTTGTGCCCAAGGCTAAGGGGACCTCAACGGGGGAGGTAGAAGGAAAGAAGAGAAGAGAGGGAGGAGGGTTTCCTAAGTAAAGAATATGTATTTTTTCCACAAAGCACGTATGAAGTGTCCATGGTGACCAGCTCAGCTTCCAAGATCCAGGATTTAAGGACCAAGTAGAACATGATTCCATCTTCAGAGATTGCCAGTCTAACAAAGAAGACAGGAGTCATAAGGGAATGTAAAAGAAGCCCTATTCCCTTTGATGGGCCTCTCACGGGAAAGTTTTATGGGAAAATGGAGAAAGAGATCAAAATAGAAGTGCATAATCTTAATTTCCATAGCAGTTTGTTCTCCAACTTGAGTGAACAATAAAGGGTCATGGAAGAGTTGTGTGAAATACACTTTACAATTCAGCAGGTCTGCTGTTTCAGTGGATCTGGAGGGTGCCGCCTCCATTCTACCTCTAAATTAACTCAAGTGTTCCATGAACACAAGAGGGTGCTGTCCTGCCAGTGAGGAAGTCAGGGCCCTGGGGTGCTCTTCAGGCATCTAATCAGCCTGCAATGAATGGATTGAAGGAATGGCAAGAAAGGAGAAGCGCCTACTAGAGATGACTGATGGAGAGATATGGAACGGAAAAACATAAGGTGTGTGTGAAAGTAGAGAAATGCCTTTATAAGAAGCAAATATTGCTAGAGACCCTCGGGCTGTGGACCTCATCAGTCCATATGATTTGTCTGGTCTTTAGCATAAAGTCAATGAGTTTCCAAAGCAAACTCCCAAGAGCTGATAGGAGTGCAAACTCTTTTAGCTGTGGATATTCACAGCGTCCTAGAGCTTCTTTGCTGTGTCTCTTGACTTTCTTCTAAATAACTCCCAGCACCATTTATTTATCTTCAGAAGAAGATAATTAAAACCATCAATTATGAAAAGGGGTGTGTTGGAAAAGACTCATTAACTCAACAGTCTTTGGAGTTACCTTTTCTGATTCTTAACAGCTCTGAACCTCTATCCTGAACAATTCCTCAGAACAGCAACCAGATGATACAAGAGAAAACTATGTAATCCAAAGCTCTGCCCATGAAGCTGGAGCTCTGAAGTTTGAGGAACTTCTGCCAGGGTCTACAAATTATATTTATCATTTTGAATGAATCAATATGGTTATTTTCTTGGAAGGGATGGGCAGTGAAGGGGGGTAGAAAAGGGAAGGTCGCTGCCATTTCTCACTGTGCTTAGGGATCACTCTTGAAAAAGCTTGGAGGAACCTTGTACTATCTTACTGACCTGGTTCTTTTTCATAACTGAGTTTCTGCCACATTCAGAGAACTGGAATATATATGAGCTAACCCTAGGAACATTTGGTTTTTCCTCAACATCCCATCAATGCCTCAATTTACCCTGGCACTGTGTATACTCCCCTTACTTTCCCCCAAATGAATATCTCCCTCCATTATTCAGTTTCTGCTCTAGGGCTACAGTCCTGTGAATTCTTCCTTAACTATCCCCTTTACCAATGGAGTCATCATGTGAACTCTGTTCAGTTGGGACCAATCCATTTGTCTAGGAATTCCCAGGATCTAGTCTCATGGGAATCACTCAAGCATGACAATAGGAAATCAGACTGATCAAAGTTAACAACTCAATGATCTGGGACAATTCCACGGATCTAAGTCTCACGTCACATGTCTATAATGTGAGCAAACAATCATAGCTATTATTAAGGTTAAATGAACTTGGTGCCTCAGATTTCAGAGCTATCCATAAATGCCAGTTCATTTTAAATATATGCCCTAACTTTGACTCTAATCCCATGGATTTAAGACAGAGAATATGCTCCTCAATGTTTATTGAATTAATAACTAGGAGATGTGACCTTCTCACTAGATCTGCTTAGTATGTTTTAAAGAGTGGCAACTCAATATACCTATTTAGGCATCAATGTTTTATTTGTTTAAAAAAAATCTGTTTAGCAAAGAATTTTCTGGTTTCTTTTTTTCAAAGGGGTCCCCTGGGACTCTACCTTCTTTTTATATTTTTAATTTTTATTGTGGTCAAAGTGAATTCAATTGTTTCACAAAAATACTTAAGGAACATAGTGACAATAAATGAGGGGCATTTCCACCCACCCCCAGTGTTGTCTTTTCTCCAACCCTGTTCCCAGCATGCATATCTCCCTCTTTATCCCCATAGAGCTAGTGTCACTGTTCCCCACTTATAGAGCTTGTTGCAAATTGGGTATCATTTCTGTTGTTGTTGATTATGGGTTTGGTTTTCAAGTCTGATCATTTTTCATTTCCACTAAATATTTATTCAACTGACTGTTCTTGGTACTATTCATTTCCCCCCCTCAAATTATGAGGCTGAACAAGATGATTCCAGAACTGTGGTTCTGTTGGAGATAAACGGAAAGATATGGGAGAAGAAAACAAAACGAGCATGTATGGAGTCCTTAGTTATTCCCATTGCAGTATGCTTTAAGGGGAGAAACCCTGTATCTCTTAGGCCGAGGGTATTCCCATTCTAATATTCCCAATATTTACTGTGCCTTTGCAAGAAAAAAAAAAAAGGAACACAAACCTTTCTAAATAGTTGCTGGTTTGGGTTTTTTTGGTTTGTTTGTTATACTGCCCTATTCCTTTTGTTTTGTTTTGTTTGTCTTGAATTCTTTTTTTGGGGGGGTCACCCTTTTCTTCCTTTTCCCCCCTTCTCCTTCTAAAGAGAAAGTTATTATGCGAGAATTTTCTAAGTAAGATAAGGAGGCTCTTTTCACTTTTCCTTTTTCTTTGTTTTGTTTTATGTTTGGGGTCACACTCAGCAGTGCTCAGGGCCTGACTTTGTGCACAAGGATCATTCCTGGCAGTTCTCAGGCACATCTGCAGTGTCAGGGATATGCCCAAGTGACTACAGGTAATACAAGAGCATTAGCCACTGGTTTGCTCCTCTTAAGTACCAATTGCTCTAGGTGTTTTTCTTTCTCTTTCCTTCCTTCCTCTGGTTTGATCTCCTCCTTCTGAAGGAAGACATTGGTAATGGTAGCTAGTTAAGAGTCCCTTAAACTGAGCCTAAATTCCTTAGAGGAAAATAGCTATATCATTTCATAAATATCTACATTGAGCTTTTACCTCTCTCATTTTCACCTTTTGAAATAAGCTGGGAAGATCAAATAAGCAAGATCCTTTTTATCATTTTATCTTTGTTCTCCTTTTGTGTGGCTGAATTGTTAACCTTCTCTTTAAAAGTAAATTAACTTTTGTCAACAGTTGAGTGACTAGTTCTAACTCCCCACTACTGACAATCTCAGTATGTGATGCTACTACTTTTCCTCATTTCCTCCTTGTCTTTATTATTTGCCAGAATCATTTACAGCTCTTTGCATGGCTGAGCTAGATGTTATTAGGTCAGTTGGTTTAGGTCCCTTAGTTCAGGAATTTAAAGATAACAAAAGTAGACCGAGTGCAAAATGAACTGCCCTCTTCTTAGAGATCTTAATCAAATAATGGAAGGTTATATATGAACAGGTAATGCCATAAAAGCAGGTGGAAACCACACTTAACAAATAATTTACTGACTTTTCCTTTTCATTTGGGAGACCATGAGTATTGTCTCTCTCAGGAAGACTAATAGTGCATGAGCCACTCAACTGCCCCAACCCAGCAAATCTCTGAGTCTCAGCTATGTGCCAGGCACCGCCAACACCTATAGGTCATTCCCTGTTCCCTGCCCTGTCTTTTCTCCCATCTCTCATTCAGTTGGTGCACCTTATGTCATTCTTCCTCTTAAGAATTCTGTTTCTCCTCAGCCTGTCTTAATCTATCCTTCTTCTTAGCACAGGCAAATTATTTTTCTTCAGTAGAGAGGAAACTTTCCCTTACCCTCCTGGGTTCATTTCATGCCAATGCTGATCAATTGGTGTTAAGCCATTTAGCATAAGAAAAATTGTAAGAAAAATAACAAATTTAATTGCTATATATGAAGAAGGGATGAGAATGTAGATATTTTACAGTGAATCGGAACAATGTGAATATAACCTAACAATGTGAATATAACCTAAGCTACAAAAATGTGATCCTAAAAAATAAATAAAAGTGGTCTTAGATTTCAAAGAGCAAGAAGGAGGATTCACGTCATGAAGAGTGGGGGACTTGCCTTAATAATAAGATATTTGCCTTGCCATGTAAATTGGTTTTTCTGATAGAAATAGTTTCTCATTAAAATTTAAGAAAAAAACTTAAATTCAGTTAATATTCCACTTTTTTCTAGGTAGTTAATGTAATGATAAGAGTTTCTCATGAAACTATAGGGCTTGAAATTATTTCTATCTCAAAAAAAACACAACTTGGAAAAATCTATGTGAAATGGGCAGGCCTGTCCCTCAATATCCCACAAATTTCTTGCTCCTAAAGACTAAAGTTGACAGTCATTGAGCCCAGATGTGTCTTGTCCACTTGGTGTGGCCAATGCCAGCTCATATTTCTTCCTTCCCATCCTCCACTGATGACTCGTGATTAGCTAGTGGTATGTTGTCCAACTCTCAAATCCATAGATACACAGTAAAAGACAACATCTAATGAGTCAGTCATTCTTGAACATCAGCTATGAGCCAATATGCACTTTTAGACTCTAGGAATTCAACGATGAATGGAACAAGTGACTTCTCTTCAGGAAGCACCAGGAAGACAAGTAATTCCAGAATGACCAGTGCATTTAAAATTTGGCACAAAGAGTTAGGGAAATGGTATAGGAGTATAGAGCTTCTTAGCATGCAACCAGCCCTGGTTTAATACCCAGCTCTGCAAATGGTCTCAAAGCACTCCAAAAGTAATCTCTCAACACAGAGCCAGAAACAACCCTATGTGCATTATTATGTATGGTCCAAAGAACAAAAGACACACACAAGAACTAAATAAACAAACAAAACTAGGTACTAATGGATAGATAAATAGTATAAGGGGTAGGACATTTGCCTAGTATGTAGCTTACCTTCATCATGTATAATTCCCCCGAGAATAGCCAAGGACACTCCTGAACACAGGGGCAGAAACAGCCCCTCTGCACCACAACATGTGGCCTAAAAACAACAAAGTAGGTTTGTGGTAGTGAATATCCCAGGAAATGACTAGCTCTACCTTGGAGATCTGAGCAAGGTTTTGTAGACAGAGAAGAGGAGAGACTAAGTGTGTCTGTTGAAAATAAAGAAATGGGGGCCCGGGAGATAGCATGGAGGTAAGGTGTTTGCCTTTCATGCAAAAGGTCATTGGTTCGAATCCCGATGCCCCATATGGTCCTCCGTGCCTGCCAGGAGCAATTTCTGAGCATGGAGCCAGGAGTAACCCCTGAGCACTGCAGGGTGTGACCCAAAAACCAAAAAAAAAAAAAAAAAAAAAAAAAAAAAAAAAAAAAAAAAAGAAAAAGAAAATAAAGAAATGGGGAAATGGCAGGTCTCAGGAGCTGGACCACAATGCACAGGGCTAGCAAGAGAAGAGGACAATGTAGGAAAGTCAGGTCACTATCAAATGGAAGCTTCTCATCTTGATCCTATTTACATTAATATAATTATCAAATAGCTCAGCATGGAACTGAAAAATAAAACACCTTTTAGCCCTTCCCATCCATCTGAAACCACCAATTCAGCTCAAGGGCAGTCAAGTAATTTGGAGGTTAAATTTGAGAAGGGATCAATGAGGAAACTGCCCTCTAAGCAGACAGTGGTGTACTCTTGTCTGCTGAAAGCTGCTATTGAAAGCGGGATATAATCAGCCCAAACCTTCAGTTTAATAGATCCAACTGACCTCAGTCCTCCAGGAACCAAAGTTTGTGCTGCTGAACTAACTTATAGTTAGAACTAACCTTCTATATCTCTCAGTCACAGGAAATAGCACAAGACTTTCTGTGAAAGTGTTTTGTGATACCCCAGACCGCACAACAAATGCACTGATATTTAGTATTGTCCATAACACCCCACCAGGCATGCTTTAGAGGTTCTCATACCAGAAGAGGCAACTGTAAGCCAGAAGGTAGATTATGAGGGAGGAAGGGAAAGTTTGGTCAGATGAATTCAGTTAAATTTGGTCTAATATTATTATTATTAAGCATGAAATATTTGTATTATTGTCCAGGCTACTCACAAGAATCACTGGAAAGCAGTCACACCACAGTTTGTTGGGGGATCTCTAGCTCTGGAACTTGTCTGTCCTGTTCATAAAACTGGTTTCTTTACCAGCAGGAGGACTGGAGCCTTTGATATGCTAAGTAAAGCACTTTACCACATTTTCCCCCTGAATTTGAGCACCAAACCCCTACAATTTCCAGGCTCAATGAGCTTGGAAAATTTTCAAGACCCTCAGAAATAGCAGAGTCTACTTTCAATCCACTCTCCTTTCCAGTAAGACAATGGCAGTTGGGTGACAGTAAAGAGACAGGAGGAACTCTAAGTTGCTACTATGGAAGCAGAGGTCGTGGGCCCAGACTGGGATTCTCTCCTGCTAAAACCTGCACTGCTACCCACTTCCTCACCCAACTACCATCTCCTAGTTATCAATCCTGATGAGCCATCTCACCCCTAAGCCCTAATTGGTTGATGTTTTTAGCAAGGTCAAGTGTCTTAAAGAATTCACAAGAAGGGCCAAGGGTCACAGGGTTCAATCCACATCTCCTGTTGCTTTAACTCTGTTGCCTCATCAACTAGTACTCTCTTTCCTGGTATCACCTTGCTATTCTATTTTTGTGTTTTGCTTTGGCAGGTAATGACCTGTCTTTATTCTGAGACCTTTCCTGTACAGTGTAATAATCTAGTTAATTTTATGTGTGCTTTAGAGAGTTTGTTGTGGGAGTGTTAGAGGTGGGATTCTAGCAATATTCAGAGATCCAGGGATGAGAATGGGGTGACACTCCCAGAGATAGTCAAGTAGCAAGGTGCAATGATGTGGTGCTGGGACCTCATGGTACTGAGGATTACCAGGGTCACTCTAGTGGAGCTCAGGGTCCTCTAAAGTTATACCCACCAAAATCGGGGTTAGAGAAGCAGGGAGATGTGAGGAGGTGCTGGGATTGACCCTGATCCCTCACGTGCAAGGCATGTGCTTTGACCCCTGTACTGTCTCCTAACTCCTAGGTTTGATCTATTTCTCCATATGTGTGTATTGCTTTGCTTATTTTCATCTCTAACATTTTGGTTTTGGTTTTTTAAACTTGGAAATAAGAAGAGACTTTAACTCAGATGTTTCCATATTTATCATTAATAAAGTGAGTGGGAGTGAGAAGGACCATTTCAGAATTTCATGCATAGAAGCTTGTCACAGGTGGTGGGGGTGGGGAGAGCTGCTTGATTGAACTTTCCCTGTCTGTTCAATAAAACCATATTCTCCTGTTTGGAACCTTTGGTCTTTTGAGCCCAACCTTTGCCAGCTGATTTAGAAAACTACACAATTAGGGAAAATAATCCAAACTTCTCCATTTGAAAAAGAAACTGTCCTCCTGCTTCAAGTTTCTCCCATTAGAATTTTACTTATATATATTTTGTTGTTGTTGTTGTTTTGGGTCACAACTGGCAGTGCTCAGGGGTTACTCCTGGCTCCATGCTCAGAAATTGCTCCTGGCAGGCACGGGGGACCATATGGGGCACCGGGATTCGAACCGATGATCTTTTTGCATGAAAGGTAAATGCCTTACCTCCATGCTATCTCCATTTAAGAGATTTTTCTGGCCCACCGTCCTTGCTATTTTGGAGGAGTTTTTGTTTTTGTTTTCCTGTGGTGCTGGGAATAGAACTCAGGTCCTTGTCATCCAGGCATGTGCTTTACCACTGAGCCACTTCCCCTTGGCCTGGCCACTAAAATTGGTTACTTTTAAAGAGGCTCATTTTCCTAGCAGACATATATAAAGAACCCTTCATCTCCCCAAAAGGTGAGTACACATTCTTTTCCAGTACACACAGGAAATTCTCCAAGATAGACCACATGCTGGATCATAAGACATATCTCCAGAAAATTAAAAATCATATCATGATTAGAAATCATATCATGATGTCTTGAAAAGGGAAAGTAATCACAAACATATGTGGTTAAAAAGTAACTCAAACATCTGGAAATTAAATAATATATAAATATGGATTTTTCTAAATAAAAATAGACAAAAACAGAATCTTAGAAAAATAAATATATGAAAGATTCATCGTATAGGGGGCAACATTGGCCAAAGAGAACAGAACTAGAGAGTTTGTCCTAAGAACAGACCTTTCCTGGAGTCTTCAGCACATTGGAGAAGGGAAAAATGTACTCTGGTGATGGGTATGTTGTTGGAGTAATGTGAATGCATGGACATATCAGAAACAGTATTGTAAATCTTGATATCTTGATAAAAGTGGGAGAAAAATATCAAAGAATAAAAAGAAAAATCCCATTTACTAGGAAAAAATGCTACTTCTATTTGCTTGTGTTTGAGCTCCCACTCTTGATGGTAAATACCTTTCTGATTGTCTCAAATTCAAGTAATTGGGCTTGTAATGAGATTAAGTGCTTAATCACCCCCACCCCCACCACCAGTTATCCTGCCCTTATGTCCTGTTGAAGATGACTCTCCACAGTTACACAGGCTCAGACCTCCTAGGCTTCAAGGTGCTGCCTCCTTCTTCATTCCAGTCATCAAATCTGATCTAATAACTGCCATTCAATTCTAAATTTCTAATTCCTCTTGTGTGAGTAACTTACTTTTCTTTTCTATCATCACTAGGTCTTTCTTTTCTATCATCACCAGGTCTTGTTTCTCTTCTCTAGAGAACTGAATAATTTACTTGGTGATCTTTTCCTAAGATTGTGCTACTCCTCTGCAGCAACACTGAATACACCCCATCCATCTAGAATTTTCTCCAGTGTCTGTGGTAGATGTTGAGGAATATGGCAAATTACATCAGCATTAGCTATGACTTCAAAATTAGTTTTGTATGTCACTGCATATCTGAACCAAGTAACTTATACTGTTCCTATATACTGTACCCAAAGGTAGTGAGGTCTTCTCCTAAGGACCCATGTTCCTATTGCTCCCAGAATAGGCCAAGTTCTCCAGTTGACTTGATTTCTCAACATCTTGTTCTATACTTCATACCAAAAATTTTCCACTCTGGCTGCATTCTAAAGGGCAGTGCTCTAGGTAGACTTCCTGATAAGTTTAGTAGGTTGCTTCTTGGATAACCTTGTTTCATGGTCTATTGGCCACAGCAAGTTCCACACAGACCAGAAAAAAACACTATGAACCAATAACAACCCTGCACTATGGCCTTTCATTGGTAGAACATGGGATTCATATGGGACTGCCAGTGGTAAGGCTTAAGACTACTGGACTAGATGTTCTCAGGCCACCTCTTGAAATCCTTAATAAATATTTATAAGTTGTTCTCTCATTGACTCATAATAAATGTTTATAGATTAAGACCTCCAAGTACTATATTCATTCTATATTGTTGAGACTACAGCACAGAGGTTTGCCAGTCAAGGTTCCTGTTCTTGCTTGGGTTCTTTGTTCCAGCATTCAAAAGACAGACACACATGCCAACTTATATCCGGCATGTATATTGGTCTTGGGGATTCAAATCTGAAGGCAATTGAGCTGTGAAATATATATATATATATACATATATATATGTAAAAAATGGAACAGGCTATTCAAGGAAAGGCCACTCTAGATACTGGAGCAATGATGTAAATCATAAGAAGAAGATAACATGTCAGTTGTGGAAGACAGAGTGAATTAGATAAAGGAACCAGCAAAGTACAAAATCCTGTGGAAATGAACTTTGATGAATCTGAACAACAGGAAGGACAATGGTGTCATCATGATGAGCAAAGAGATGCATGAGATAAAATGAGTTCACACAGCAAAATATGGACTGGATGCTATAAATTTTGAGAGTTCATGTAAAATGGTTTTACTTCCCCCTGAAGATCCATGGGCAGCCGCATTGCACATACTGGGATAGAGACCAATGTGATTCAACAAGTAAAAATGTTAAAAAGACCAGAGTGACAAAGTGTATATCTAGATATTTCCTGGTCATTCATGAGGGAGATTTGAGGGAGTAAAGGATAGCAGTTTATTAGAAATCCACAGACCAGTTACAATGGCTCCTGGAACTGATCAAAAGAGTAGCATCTTTGAGCAAATCAAAGAAGGTGATTAAGTGGATCTTAGTGAGCCAGCAGAAACCTAATGTTCTTTAAGAAAGGGTTTTTATAAGGGAAGTCTTGAAGAAGTAGATAAAGATCCTAAGGTTCCAGAAGCTGTAGAAGTGAGCTCTTACACTTGACTATGATCTCAATCAAGATAATTAATTGTGTTATGACCAAGACATGATTGTGACCAAGACAAAGCAGGCAGAGGTTATGGATTGCAACAATAGATCATATTACTGATGCAAATATGTCTATACCAAATGTTAGAAAGTCTGAAACATTCTTCCTTCTCAGCTCTGATTTTTGGCATAGTGAAGAAGGAATACACACACACACACACACAATTTATGCTCAGGAGCACTGCACACAAGAATGTAAAAATGCTAACAAAAATGGCTGCCCTGATATTTATGTAGGTTGGGTCCCAGAAGTTTCCAATCTGCTAATCATATAAACCCCTACTCCAGGCAAAATGGCCTACTTGACCTTTTTAATGGCCTGATAAGCAGATATGCTTAAGCAGATCTCCCTTGAGAAGGACATTCTTCTTTCATGATTATTCTTTTTTCTTGTATAGTAGTTTAGACTTTGCTAATATGCAATGACTGGATGAAAAAAAATACAAGGAAAAAAAGTGATCCTACCAAATAGAAGGTACTTTTTTAAGTGCTAAAACTGCTCAATTCTCCGACAAGCCCTGCTGCCTTGGCCAGCAGTGAGGCTTTGGAATAAAATTAGGACTCTATGAAGGATGAATGGCTTCAGTCTGTCTCCTACAGAGCTCTGCAGTGCAGATGGGGCCAGACCCGTCATTTGGTTCATAAGCTTTAATAGAGCGTCTTTCATTCAAAGATCCCAGGACACTTCACAGCTGCTAAAATGATCCTAAGCAAATATTTGTAGCCACACAGTACAGGTGGGAAAATGGCAGTACTGAAAAGAAAAAGGATGAATCAAAGACCCCAAGTATCAACTGCAGAGGCAAGATGAGAATTCAGGACCTAGGGAATAACCTAAGAAAAAATTCAGGACCTAGGAAAAAAACATGGTCAATTTTTGTGTTTGTGGGGGAGAGGGGGTAATCCAGTACGACAGTGGGTTGTGAGCCTGCTGCTTCCTAATCATAAATCACTTAGGCACAGATGGTTTGGAGGCCTACATCTCTAAGGAGTTGGAAGCTGTAGCAATTCAAGCTCTCTAATTAGATTGACAGTATCTGTCAGAGTGACTGTATGCACTAAAGTGCTTTCTGTGTTCTTCATAAATTCACTTGATAATGTCAATTAAACTTACTTCCTGTGTTCTGGTTCCCAACAGATCAATGTTTAAAATTAACACATGGTTATATTGCAAGATAAGGGTGACTATAATACAGGCCACCTGTGAAGACTGCAGACTGGTGCCTCAGCAAGGGCCAAATTGCTAAGATTTGGAGGTGGTATGGTCTGAACAAGAGAGATGAACGGATTGTACAAAGGACAAGGTGCTTACCTTACATGTGGCTAAAACTAGTTCAATCTCCATTGCTGCAATGCTGAGTCAGGAGGAGTGCCATCAGCAATGCCCAGTGTGAACTCAAGTCCCTGCCAAAACAAATGATCTGAATGTTTGACACCACACACCACACACATTTTCTCTCTCTCTCTCTCTCACTCTCTCACTCTCTCTCTCTTTACTCAAAAGGTGTGGTATTAGAAATGATTCCATAATGAAGTAGAACTCTCAGCAATAGGTTAATGATCTTAGAAAAAAGACCCTATCTGAGAATCCTGGCCCATTCTGCCATGAAGGATACAAGTGTATAGACTGAAAAGATTCTCATCTGCCCATTTGACTGGTCTTAGACTCCCCACACTCAATACATTGTGAGTAATAATTTCAGTTGTTCCATGTTCCATGATATTTTGTTACAGAAGCTCCAACAAAGACAAAATAATTCTTTGTATGGCAAACACTACTCTATTCTCACACTGATGAGAAAATAAACATGACTCCAGTGTCATAACTTATATGACAATCTTTCTCACCTCTCTCCCCAATGTAGTCTCCTCTGACCTTGTTTTCTTCCTATAACCTCCCCGTCTATCCCCTAGTCTCATGTTAGGATACCCCACTTATGCTATTTTCATCTTGGGCTACCTTGGTATATTTTGAGAGCCATATACTTCCTGGATAAGATCCATTTTTTTATATTGGGTCACACCCAGCAGCACTCAGGGGTTACTCCTGGTTCTCTGCTCAGAAATCGCCCCTGGCAGGCTTGGGAGACCATCTGGGATGGCAGGATTTGAACCACCGTCCTTCTGCATGAAAGGCAAATGCCTTACCTCCATGCTATCTCTCCGGCCCCATGATCCAATTTTTTGAGGATACCCTCACTGGTGCTGAGAGATAAGAAAGAAAGAATAGGAAAGAGAAAAATTAAGAAGGGCTCCAACACTTGTGATGACTTGCCACCAGACATATTTTTCACCCCATGAAAGATTCAGCAATTAATTTGTCTCCAGAATTAGCTGTCAGGAAAGACCTGACAAATTGGCAATCAGGAATGCTCAGGAATTCTGCATGACATCTGCCAATACATCCAATATGGTCAGGGGGCATGTTGATCCTGCAGAGTACTTCTATGTCCTTTTGGACTCAAATTCAATTTCCTACTGTTCCACTTGGGTTAAGAGTGATAGCAAGGTGGGTAGGACATTTGCCTTGTATGTGGCTAAAGTGGGACAAACCTGGGTTTTATCACCAGCATCCCATATTGTCCCAAGCCTGCCAAGAGCAATTTCTGAATGAAGAGCCAAGAGTAACCACTGAGTGCTGCTGGGTGTGGTCCAAAAACAAACAAAATAAGCAAACAACAACAACATAAAAAGCTACTGCTCCATTTGATATTATAGTATCTTGAGCATGTAACATCAACTCTTGGCTCCTAATTTATCTGGGTACAAAGAAAATGTACCTAGCAGTTCTTTGAAGTGAGAAGTTATAGAGAGAAGTACTTAGAACAGAGCTTAGTCTGCAATTGGAATATAATAAATGCCAGTCGGGGATATTACACAATATAGTGAAACCAGAGTCCCCTCAAATGCATCAAATTTGGGTTCTTAATCAGTGAAAACCCAATTTATTCTTGGTTCCAATTGAACTTGGGCATTGCACTAGACTAAATATCTGAATTTAAAGTGCCTTGGCTAAAAGATTAACTTTGTTGGAGGGTGTAGAAGTAGGTTGTGCTGAGAGAAGTCCTTGCTGCCCACATTGGCTCTCCTCTGTTAAGACTGATGCAACATCCAGAGACAAGCCCAATTTGCTTACTCAGGTTGCACCCACATCCCAGGCCCACCCAAGATCTCAGACTCCAGAAACCTCCGGGGCAAGGCTGCAGAGACAGTTTTCCCCCATCAGTCTGTCAACAAGCTTGCAGTGAAAGGGGTAGCCAGGACCCATCAGGTGGGAAAGCCCAAGGCTGGGGTGGGATACAATAGCAGGAAAAGAATTGGGGTTGACAGGGTGGTCCTCCAATGCTAGGGCTGGTCTGAGCAAGTCCAGGGCAATGGAGAAAACATTATATTCTATAAATTGTCCCCAAAAGTTGAGAGTATGTATGATTTCATTTGTACTGCTTTCACTCAACAGCCAGTTAGTATCCACAAAACAGACAACAGAGCAAAGATCTGTGTTGGCATCAACCTTCTAGCCTACACCAGGGTAATTGCCATGTATTGCAGAACCCAACCACTTCCTCTGGGAAGTCCCAGGAGCACAGGGTCTTGAAAGGTACCCTCCTGGCAAGGAAGATAAGAGCCCAGCAGAAAACACAGAGTCACTAATCCCTTCTCTTTGGTGAAGACAGAGTTCTTTTATTTGTTTTTAAGATGGAAGTGAAACTTCAAAAAACAAGACTATGGCCCAGGGAAAGGTTCAGGATTGAATTATTTTTATTGCATCTTTTCTTTCTGCAAACAGACAGGGAATATCTATTTCACTGTGGTTCAGTAGCCCCAGCTTACAAACAGCAGGATTTGCTTGAGAGTTTTCAACAGGCTGTGCTCCTTTGCTGACTGACCTGAGTGAGTCTATGATCTCCACCCAGCAGGGACCTCCAGGTGTGGGTGAAAAGGGGAGCAGCTGAGCAGCTGCTCGCCAAGGAACACAGGCTCCAAAATCTTAGTGCCAGGCGTGGGAGTTGGAGGGCAGGCAACAGTACTTCCCACTGGGACTCAGGCTCAGAGAAACAGCCCAGTATCCAGGGAATAAAGTGGGGTCCAGGTGTTAAGGGCGGACACACTGTTCAAGTCAGCCTGCCATACCAGGGCCCACAGGGCCTTTCCTGCATCCCTTAGCTGGGCAGCTTCCAAGCCTCCTTTCAGAATGGTCTAGATGGTGCTAAGGATCTATATCTGCAAATTTTCTTCCATGCTGGTAGCCAAGGTTAGGCACTGGTCAGCTTCATATATGGAGATATGTGGAGGCCATGGATTAGTTATTCTGTTACCAATTTGATTGGCACCACTCTGTGCCCTGACCTTACTCCTTCCTGCTTCAGTTGTACTAATATCACCACCTCATGGACAGAGTAACTCACTACAGAAGACATTATTAACTATATGTATATGAATATATCAAGATTATCTCCCAATAAGTTGTACTCTTTTCCAGGAAAATAGCTCCCCTTCAAACTTTTCAGCTATGCAGATGCAAAGAACAAATCATAGCCCCAAAAACTAATCCACAGGATGTATGATCAGATTAAAACCAGGGTGCTAGAAACTGAGTAAGTTTAAGTCCTTCCAGATTGTTCATTTATATGATATATGTGTGAGCATTGAGGTGCATTTTATACATATATGTGAGATGTGTGTGACGTAGAGCTCCAGTTCACTTTCACATAACAATTTATCTTTTTTTTCTTGTTTACAAGTAAGTAATAATGAATTTTTTAATTGTGAGTTGTAAGCGTAGCTGGTAAGGCTTTGACATAGGGTACTTAGCCTACCTCTTCTCCCAAGTTTTCTTGTTTTCAGTTGTGATGCCAGTGTACCCGTGATTTTTATGATTTGGTTTACATCTCTTTCAGAAATAGAGTGAATCTATGGAACTGCCCAATGGAGATGTGATGATTGCATTTGTGGGGCATGGTTTCCAAAACATTTATCTCCATTTTCTTTCTGTAAATAAAATGTTTAAACAAAGCATATTTTTATTTGCTTGGATATATAAATATGTGACATATTTATTCCTAGAGCCATGTCTAGATTACACCTTTAATCTATTTTTAAGGTGCCCTTTTCTGTTTTTCTCACACTTCTCTAGCTATACCCTGCTGAATTAAATTTGATTTCATAATATAGCAATTATTCAACCTTGGGTTAGGAAAAGCTTGAGATAGATATGAGGATATGAATTTGATATTTGGCATGGCTTGCTTGCTGAGTGCAATTCTGAGGCAACTGCTACTTGGAATCCCCAACACCACAACTGAAATATGCAACTCCAGGCAGCAATCCATTGTCTGGGACCCCCATCCAAGGTAACAATTGAAACAAAGAGAAGGAAAGGGGGAAAACTATTTATCCTCTGGTGTTGCAAAACAGCCCTTGGATGGGACTGGATGGTGGTGATGGTGATGGAGTGATGAGAGACCTTTCTCCTCCTGCCCGGGTCTGTAACCCCTCCGGCCAACAGGCCTGCAGCTTCAGGATAGTGGCTGGGAGAAAACTCACAGGCAGTCTTCAGGAACCATCAGCTTTACTCATGCCTTGGCCAATATGTGTGTGACCTTTTATGCTGGATCCCTTTTCAGTCCTGCATTGTACCATGTCTCTCAGCCATCTCTCCTCCTCATGCTTCTTTCTCAATCCATCCTCCAAATCCTCTACTGCCTTTCAGGCAAAACCTTTTGTGACCCACCAAAGACCCCTCCCAGAAATGGGCAGGTCTTATTAGCGGGTAAGGTTACACGAAGAATGAGGCTAATACTCTGGGTCTTGGGATGTATTATCAGTTAAAAGAAAAAGAAAGGTAGGTGGTGTGATTAAATAGAATTTGACACTCTCTGGCATTTAATCAATAGTGTGGGTGGTGATTCTAGGGCTGATGGCTAAGAAAGCTGCAACTACTCTTGGGGAATGGTGCTTATAGAACATTTTATGTTCACAAGGTTCATGAGATTAGGAATATTTTGTGGTCTAGAAGCAATTTGGGGGGCCCGGGAAATAGCATGGAGGTAAGGCATTTGCCTTTCATGCAAAAGGTCATTAGTTCGAATCCCGGTGCCCCATATGGTCCCCTGTGCCTGCCAGGAGCAATTTCTGAGCATGGAGCCAGGAGTGACTCTTGAGCACTGCCGGATGTGACCCCCCCAAAAAAACAAACAAAAAAAAATAGAAGCAATTTGGTTAGCATCTATGACTTCTTTTACATTTAGTTTAGTACATAGATGCATCAGAATTTGAAGCTGAGTTCCAGGGTGTGTATACTGATGATGTTTGATAACTTTGTGAAAACACACAGAAGAGGGCCTAAAGGCGCAGCTCAAGGTCTTAGCCTTCATTACAAGCAGAAGTAATTGCGGTCAACTCCCTAGTGTTTTGCATGCTCTGAGCACAATCTAGCTTTTTATACAGTTTCTGGTGCTACATATGATTTACAATAATACCAGAGTCAGATGTGTGGAAGCACTACATATACACACAAAGAAGTTTGGATCCTGATAAGTACAGCAGTGAAAAAGATATGTGAGCAGTGAGGCCAGGGAACATAACCTTTAAGCAAGTGTGCTCATGAGCATTTTAGCAATCACACTGAGTACAACAACAATAACTTACATGCATAAAATTAGAATGTGAGAGCGTTTGCAGGCACACAGCTAATAGCTGAGTGTATGAGCTCTGTGGCCTGAAATAGGACCCCCAGCAAGTGTCATAGCTAAAAATAAAATGTGTACACATCATAACCAGACATGTATATAACCCTATTCTTTAGCAACAACAAAAAGAGAGGGAGAAGGAAAGGAAGTTTATGAAGAAGAAGAAGAAGAAGAACAAGAACAAGAAGAACAAGAAGAAGAACAAGAAGAAGAACAAGAAGAACAAGAACAAGAACATGAACAAGAACAAGAAGAACAAGAAGAAGAAGAACAAGAAGAAGAAGAACAAGAAGAAGAAGAACAAGAACAAGAAGAAGAAGAACAAGAAGAACAAGAACAAGAAGAAGAACAACAAGAAGAAGAAATGTTTAAAGGCAAGCTGGGAAGAAAAATAATGGCTGTTAATACTTTCTAGGTGGTCTGATCCAGGCTAATAGCTCTATGTAAGTCTGAGAAAGGAAGGGGGAGCACATTACCTTTTCTGCATGAACTACAGCAACTCCACACCATCCCCATATCTCTTCAACAGAAAAGGCTCAGCTACACCACTTAAACTTATCAAATTTCTAAGCCACCTAATTTGTATTAGATCTATAAATCCTGGACCACACAGCCACTTGAGCCCTCAAAGCACCTCAATATCTTATAATATTAGCCAGTAATACCATAGGAAATCTATGGTATTAGCCAGTAATACCATAGGAAATCTAGTGGGGGAACTTACTTGATAACTTACCTACCTCAATGTGCCTAACCAATAGTACGGAAGACTCAACTAGCACCAAATCATAGTCCAGTTAATCCCTAGACACTGAGTTTAGTAATAGTATGGAGAGATATAATAATCATTTTAAATTATCCTGTGTTGATCAAAGATTTGTTAATTCTAGTTACCTTAGTATTGTAACAAGAAGTAAATTTGTTTTTGCCTGCATGTAGGCAGATAATAGTGGTGAGTAGGTGACTAGGGATACCATGAAAGGATGGTCACACTAGTGGGGGATTGGTATTTGAACATTTAATGCTTAATATGACTGTATTATGAACAAACCAGTAAATAGTGGTATTATAATGACATTTAGGGGGGAAAGTTTTAACGTTTAAAGATATATCTCAAAGGGTGAACACATGCTGGATATGAAAGAGGCCTAGGTTTGAGGCCTACTACGTACTACTATCAGATTACCTAGATTAACAGCCATAATTTGCCTTTAAAATTTCTTCTTCTTCTTCTTCTTCTTCTTCTTCTTCTTCTTCTTCTTCTTCTTCTTCTTCTTCTTCTTCTTCTTCTTTTCTTCTTTTTCTTCTTCTTTTTCTTCTTCTTCTTTTCTTCTTCTTTTTCTTCTTCTTTTTCTTCTTCTTCATTATAAAATTGCTTTCTGTCTTTCCTTCTTTTTGTTGTTGCTAAAGAATAGGGTTGTTTACATGTCTGGCTATGATGTGTACACATTTTAGTTTTAGCTGTGATGCTTGCTGGAAGTTCCTATTCCAGGCCACAGAGCTCTTGCACTCAGCTATTAGCTGTGTGCCTGCAAAGAGGTCTCCACACTGTATGATCCTCCAAGCACTCAGGAGTAACCCCAAGCATAGAACCAAGAGTACTCCCTGTTTTGGGTCTGGCCCAAAACACAAACCAAAACTCAACAACGTCAAACTAAATATTGTAAACCATGAAAATGAAAACGCAGAAGCTGCAGAGTAAGAGCCATGTTTTGAAGTATGGTTACTTCAAAGTGTTGCGTGAAATAAGTTGGGGCAGAGGTCTCAGTTTTACTAGGGGTATAAACATAGTATTCTCCCTTGTTCAGCCCCTTACACCTGGGACAGCTCACAGATGCCATATATCATGTTCCATGTGAGAACAAATGACTCAGAACCTTCCACTCTCTCTGCTCGCCTGGACTACCCCAGTGAACTCAGCAAAGAGTTCAGACTGTAGGTTAAAACAGAAGAAACTTCATTCAGAGTTTATTCCTCTTAGTCCAAACACCGTGAAGCCAAGTAACCAGCAGGGTAGTCAAAATCAGCATGCTAGGGTACAGAACAGACATATTAGAGATGAACCGTGACCTAGGCCATAACTTTCCATGACATGGTTTCATCCTCTTAAGTGAAGAGCTTGAGCTTAGTGATGCTTAACTTCCCTTTCAATACAAATGACCTCCAAGCCTCCATTTAAAATCCATCCAAAGTTTGAGTATGCTGGTGATAATAATAATTTTGCTAGAGTATTAGAGCAATGACAAAATCCCAAATAGCAGGAAATCAAGAAATCAGGAAAGCGTTTATGTTTGACATACATATCCTACGTATTTCATCAACATATTGATTTGCTTTGCTGACAGCTAAATGGGTTATGAGAAATTAATAATTGATGTTTATAGTGCTTTGCATTTTATGACTTCTCATGGTCAGGCAAGAGAGTACAGAACCTGGGGGCCTGAGAGTTTTCAGAGCCATAAATTGGTCTGACCTTTATCCACCTACCTACTGCCCTAAACAAGAGAATTAGTAAAGTTCATTCAGTGCATACCTCACTCACAGGAGCTTACGGAGAAAATTCAGGTTTAAGTTATTTATACTACAGTTATTTAAGGCATTAAATGTTCTAATAGCAATTCCACCAACAGCGTAGCCTTTTATTCCACCAATATTTCTGACCCACCACCCAAGCCTGTTTCCTCAAGCAGGCACAAATATATTTACTTCATATTGTTTGTTACTACACAAAGGTAAATGGAATGATCAAAATTTAGATTAACAAAAGTTAATTTGTGATAACTGTTATATTCACTGTGGTGTTACTGTTATTGTCTGTGGCTTACTGGGCTGGCTGATGCGAGTTGAGCCTTATTTGTTGAGGTTTGCATTCATTGATCTTGGTTGGACTTCTATGCTACTTCCCCATCATATTTACTGTGATACTACTGGGCTGACCGGTACTATGAAATTTGGAAGTGTTGTGCGGTCAGTCCAGAATCTAAGGAGCAGGAACCAATTTGGTGGCTAGGTAAGCCTGGTCAGGTTCACTTGTGCAATAGTGTCATTTCTATGTCAAAAGGTTATCAGGTGTGGCTGTAGGCTGCTGTGCCTTCAGGTAGAAATGGGAATCTGCCTGCCCCATGTGAAAGAGGCCCCAGAGTTCAGCCCACACTGATCTACCTGGGAAGACTAGATGACATCATGTTTTCTCCAAGCTTAGTTGTGATGTTGGGTCATTTCTCTGCTAGCAAGATGGCTAATATGCATTTTTTTGTTTTGGGGCCACACCCAGTGACGCTCAGGGGTTACTCCTGGCTATGCGCTCAGAAGCCGCTCCTGACTTGGGGGACCATACGGGAAACCGGGGGATCGACCGTAATCTGTCCTAGGCTAGCGCAGGCAAGGCAGGCAGCTAATATGCATTTTAAAAGACAAAGATAGATCCCCTCAAGCCTGAATGCACTGGCTTCTGTAAAATCATCTTTTTGTTCATGTGTTAAATGACTCAATCTTTGAAGGAGAACAGGTGTTACAAATTAAATTTTGCCTACCTGCTACTACACACACACACACACACACACACACACACACACACACACACACACCTTTCTATGTAACATCCTTTAGCCCAGCACAACAGAAGGTGTCCTTGCTTGAAGTAGAACCACTGTAAATGTACCTACTAAGAGATGTCCTACTGGAAACGAGTATGCCTTTTATCGTGGGTGCCTAGTCTTCCTACACAAAGGACATCTCTTGGGCACACACTGGGAGAGCCAGTATATGAAAGCGAAGGCAGGCATTTATATGTCACCTACCAACTGATGAATAGAAAAGTCAGCCTGCCAACCCCCCATAAAGACAAACAACAAATTGGTCCTTGGAAGGACCCAAAACTATTTGCTGACATTCTCATTTCAGACTTCCAGTCTCCAGATCTTTGAGATGACATGTTCCTGTTGTTTAACAATTCAGTGTCAGCCCTGCAATTTTGTGTTCATTAAACCATGTTTAAATATGAGCCTCTGGTGATCTGAGTGAGCATCAGTATGTTACGCCTCTACATTTGTGGGGCTCTACTACAGCAGTCACTCCCTCAGATTGATCGTAAAATGAGTTGTCCATAAAAGCTAAATATCTATGTGTCAGGCCTAGGGAGAAACATTGTTGAACCTCAATAAACTGAGAATGTTGGAGAAGTGGTTACTGAATTCCACTGTGGGTCAAACATTCTGAGATTCAGTATGTTGATCCATCAGCCTAATTCCCTGTTGTCGGAAAGCTGAGATACAGCAGCTGCTTCAGGGAGGGTGCTGGTATCAAAATATTCCCAGGAGTTAGCAAGTCCAGAAGTCCTCTGGAAGAGGAGCTAGAGTTCCAATTACCAAGAAACCAGACAAAACATTGCCACTGCTGCTGGACTGAAATTACAGTGGATATGGTGCTTGACATGCACATGGCTAAACTAGGTTCAATCTTATCTCAGCTGAGGTTTGATCCTCAGCACTACATATAGTCCCCTGAATCCTGCCAAGAATGTTCCCTGAACACAGATAGAAGCAATCCCTCAACACTGCTAGGTGTGACTTCAAAGCAAACCAAAAATCCCTAACTTTGTGTGTCTCTCAAATGCTGAGCAGAGGCTAGACAAAATCTGTAAAAGAACCTATTGGCAAAGAATAATTATGCAGTGAAGTATAAAACTTTCTGCAATAATTGCATAATAGCCCATCACTACATAATTGTCCTCACACCATTTTCTTATTCCTTGGTGTGTGTGTGTGTGTGTGTGTGTGTGTGTGTGTGTGATGCTTGGAGATTATGCCTGGCTCTGAGCTCAAATAATCTTCAGGAGATCATATGCAAACCTGAGGATCAAATCAAGACATCATATAAATTAAACATAAGTTAATTATAATTCAATGATTAAAGGTTAATCATAACTTAGTATATTAACCATGGTACTATCTCTTCAGTCCTGTACATTGATTTAAGTAATAAAGGCACAATTTTTTAAAGAACTGTGGATAATGGTTTTATTTTACTTTTTTTTTTTTTTTTTTGCAAAGAACATCAGCATAAAGTCTATGATGATATCTGGAAAGAAGCAGGATGTCTGAGGTCTGGTGACAGTGGCTCAAGCTCCTCCTCCTTTTTCTGAAGACATAAACGCTGGAAGTCACAATTTGACATTCAATAAAAG
>PVKC010007044.1:0-30136 GCA_004027635.1 Crocidura indochinensis | reverse complement strand
TTTTTTAATTTTATTTTAATCATAGTGGTTTACATGATATTCACAGTAATATTCCATTTACAAATAAACAGTGAATCAGGGGAATTCCCATCACCAAGTTGTCCTCCCTCCACCTCCATTCCCATTCTGTCTCCCATATCCTCCACCCTCTCCCCAAGGTCTTCTAGATTGAGTGACTCCCTCTGTTTCTGGTTTATTACTTGGTGATCTTATATCTGATTGGGCTTGGTGTCTCCATTGCTTCTCCCTCTGATTGGGAGGCAAGATTAGCTAGTTCGAGTTTTGTGGTTTTGTTTGGGGAAGAGTACCGTAATAGAGTGGGGTAAAAATTAAGTTGCCTACAATGGGCAGAGTCCTTCTAGCAGTTCTCATCCTCCGTTTGAGAGAAGGGGAAAAGAAAAGGTGAAACACCACAACATTTTACAAAGACATATCAAATAAGACATCTGGTGCCAGAGACCCTCTACTTGAATTAAGAAATATTTGCTTAGGGACTGAAGAGACAGTGCAGCAAATGAGACACTATCCTTCACATTGTGGACCTTGGTTTGATTGTTAGCACCATAGATGATCCCCAGAGCCCCTTGCCAGGAGTGACACCTGAGCACAGAGCACCAATGAGTGTGGTTCAAATACAAAAAGAGAGGAAGGAAGTGCTACAAATATAATATATCTAGTATATAGTATATATACTATATATAGATACATATATGTAGATATAGTATATATCTAGTATACAATAGATTAGTTTCTTCTAAAGCTCATTTAAATAGGAACTTTAAATTAGTAGTAATTTCAGTGCCTATAATATATCTGATAACACAAACTAGTGAAAACAAGCAATGGTAATATATATTTCTTAACAACTAGCTTGCACTTGCAGGATTGACTAAACAAAATTTTATTTTGATTTAAGCAAATCAAGTGTACATTCAATAATGGTAACCTAATTGCATTTTCAATGTTTTCTTCCTAAAATGGGTTAATACTAAAGTTCAAAATCAATAAACATATTGGAATAGATTCAAATATTTAAAACATATATTGAAGTAACTGAGCAATTTTCTTTCAATGATAATTAACAAAAATGTATTGAATTAATTTAACAAAAATTAATTTAAAATGATTTGACCAAAAATAATTTAAAATGTTTTAACAAAATTAATTTAACAATAAATCTAATAATTAGTTCTAAGTTTTTCTAGAACTTTCTTTATATTTATAAAAATCACACCAAAACTTCTATTGTTTACATGTGCATGTTATTTTTTCGCATTTTACCCTATATTTTATTCCTAACCTGAAAAATTAAAATTGTGCCATAATTTTTGGTTATCTCTCTAAGAGGTGTCCTATCTTTAGGGTTTCATTTTATCCACTCATTTAAATAATGGATAGCGTACCATGTATTATGATGATCATTGAAGGATAATGAAGAATCATTCATTGAACTGATAGATAGGAGAGTAAAATAATTGATTTCTTAAGAATATACTATCTAATATCGCCCTAGTTTGATGAAGATGACATATACCCTGATCCTGAACCATTGTACTTAAAGAATTCCAAACAAGAGGAGCATAAAAAAATAACACCTAGATACAAGCAATATTTTTCTTTATATCTTGTTTAATTGATGTACTGTGATTTATAATGCAGTTCATGATACTTTCATGAATACTTTCATGGTGTCACACCCAACCCAAAGTGACCAGTTTCCCTTACCAATATCCTAAAGATCACTCTTATCTACCTCTGTACCAACCCCCAAAGAAAACTCACTTCTGTGGACCAATGTTTTAGTACTGTTAACTTTGGCCATTAATTAACCCCTTACTGTTTATATTTATGTTGCATGAGAGATTATTCTGTATATCTTTCCTTACTTTTTATCATGTACTAGTATTATATGGTTTGAGAGCCACACCCACAAACCATATAATAGTAGACTGTGCTCAGCTCTTATACCTGGCTCTAAACTGAGGAATCAGTTTTGGTGGGATTTGGGAGATGATATGGGGTTCTGAGGATTGAACCCAAATTGACTATCTGTGGGGCAAGGACATTACTACATGCTATACTATCTCTTTGACTCTTCTTTCCATCTGTCTGTTTTTACTCAGCATGATACACTCTAATTTATATAGTTACAAATTGCATAACATCTTTCCTTCATCTTTTGTTTATTTAATTTTGGGCCACATCCAATAATGCTCAGAGTTTACTTTTAAATAAAGTATTTAAAATAAATAATTTATCATAATAAATATTTATTTTAAAAAAGTAATTACTTCAAGTATTTACTTTTTTTAAAAAATGCATTTAAATACCATGGTTACAAACATGGTTGTAGTTGGGTTTCAATCATAAAATGTACACTTCCCCTTCACCAGTGCACCTGGTAGTGGGAATGTTGTAAGGGTTTACTTTTGGTTCTGTGCTTTGCTATCACTCTTTTTAGGTCTCAGGGAGTGAGGACCCAATTCAGCTGCATGCAAGACATCTTACCTGCTGTAGCTTAGTTACTGGATAATCACTATAGTTTCCGGATTCATCCTTTCTTACATAATATTTCTATTATGTAATTATAACACAATTATCTTGGTACATTCACCTGTGGTTAGATATTTGTGTTGTTTACTTATCTTAGCATAAACACAGCAGAAATGCTTTTGAATTTTTGTGTTTGTAGAGAGGATGCCAAAAACTGTTATTACTAGATCATATGGGAATTATATGCTTACTTTTTCAAGAAAACTCCCTGTTGCTTTCCAAGGACTTTGAATTGATGATATTCTCACTCATAGTAAGAATTATTTTCTTACCATGTCCTTGATTATTTATAGACTTTCTGTTACAAGCCATTCTCTCTTATGTAAGACAATATATCATGGTTTTGATTTTCATTTTCCTAATTAATGATGAACACTCATTCATGTCTTTTCTGGAGAAATCAAGATGCTCTTAATTTAAGTCAAAATTGCCAAAGAGAGATAAAGAACTTTAAAATCAGGGGGAGACAGCAGAGCTAGAGAATCCCTCAACTAAAACTGTATTGGTCAGAAGGGAATGATATGATGTAACTATGTCTTTAATAAAAAAAAAACATCAAACTCATTCAGAGATGGAGGCATTAATGAAACATTTTTAGACAAATTTTTCTTCATAAACAAGTTCTTAAGTGATTTACTATGAGCAATAAGACATTTATTTCACAATACAAACTATAGGTTCATTTTGATCTTTCAGAAGTCATACATATTATTATTATTATTAAAATATTTGATATTTCCACATCAGAAGCAGAATGAATATGTAAAAAACTAGGAGCCAGAGCAGTAGTGCAGTGGGTAGGGCATTTGTCTTGCATGTGACCTACCCAAGTACCATCTTCAGCATCTCAGATGCTCTCTTGAGCTCACCAGGAGTGATACTTGAGATCAGAGTCAGGAATAATATCTGAGTACTTACATGTGTGACCTAAAAGCAAAACATACACATATAAAAGAAATAAAACTGAACGTAGTAAAAATACGATAAGTAATACTGGATTTAAGGCATGAGATTGCTTCGAAGAGTATAAAGAGATGGCCTTACTATGAGCCTGCAGCTTCTGCAGAACATTGAAGGATGAATTGAATTTTCTGTTTTAAGTAAAATAAACAAATTAGAATGTCTGGCATTGATTTTCTTCTATGTAGTTCTATCTTCTCTTGTGACATTTGAGATATACAAAGTCATATTTGAAAACTTTGTTGTAACCACTGGGTGTTACTGGAAATAAACTCAGGTCAACAGAAATCACAAATGATGACTATTTTTTTCCTTCCAACTGCTGGTAGACAAAACATATAAATTCTTCTAAAATATAACCTGGAGAAACTTTTAAGTTACTTATGACTCAAGGGCTTCTTTCAAATATTTAAATAAATTGCATTTTTATACAAGAATAAATTAGTAATGAAATCAAGAACTTCCCTATATATAGTACCTACTTGGTAATAGGAAAAATACTGTATTCAAAAATTCTAATTTTATAAATAACCCAGTAGACTTAATATTTTATAACTAATTGATATGTAAGGACTGAAATTAATTTCATAGTTCTCATCTTACTATATTTCTGAGTTTTACTTTTTTAAATTAATATCTTTATTTAAACAATATTATTATAAACATGATTGTGGTTGGGTTTTGGTCATGTAAAGAACACACCCTTTCACCAGTGCAGCATTCCCATCACCAATGTCCCAAATCTCCCTCCTCCCCACCCCACCCACGCCTGTAGTCTAGACAGGCTTTTTACTTTCTTCACTCATTCCCATTGTTATGATAATTCTCAATGCAGTTATTTCATTAACTGCACTCATCACTCTCTGTGATGCAAACTATCATGCAATGAGCTGGAATTTCCAGCCCTCCTCTCTTTTGTCTCTAAAAATTATTGCAAGAATGTCTTTTACTTTTCTTAAAATGCATAGATGAGTGAGACTATTCTGCATCTATAACTCTCCTTCTGACTCATTTCACTCAGCAAAATAGATTCATGTACATCCATGTATATGAAAATTTCATGACTTCATCTCTCCTAATGGCTGCATAATATTCCATTGTGTATATGGTTTCTTTCGACATTCATCTGTTGAAGGGCATCTTGGTTGTTTCCAGAGTCTGGCTATGGTAAATAGTGCTGCAATGAATATAGGTGTGCGGAAGGGATTTTTTATTCATTTTTGTGTTCCTTGGATATATCCCTGGGAGTGGTATAGCTGGATTATATGGGAGCTCAATTTCCAGTTTTTGGAGGAATCTCCATATCGCTTTCCATAAAGTTTGAACTAGATGATATTTTTACCAGCAGTGAATAAGAGTTCCTTTCTCTCCACATCCCCGTCTCACTGCTTGTTCTCATTCTTTGTGATGTGTACCAATCTGTCTGGTGTGAGATGGTACCACATAGTTGTTTTGATTTGCATCTCTCTGATGACTAGTGATGTGGAGCATTTTTTCATGTGTCTTTTGTCCATTTGTAATTCTTCTTTGGCAAAGTGTTCATTTCTTCTCCCCATTTTTTTATGGAATTAAATGTTTTATTCTTGTAAAGTTCTGTTTATTCAAATACCAATTTCCAACAATTAAATCAAGAATTTCTCAGAGAATGCAGCTTATAGTGCAAGTCAGTGTTATTTATCATGCTTTAGGTAACATGATAACAGTAGTATTCATATTTATGACTCTTATGTACATTCTGCCTATAACACCTGTAAAAGGTGCCTAAGACCTTTTACTCCTGCACTTATGCCATTTCTAGTATCTCTCTTGGACTCCTTATACCTCCAAACTCTTCTCTACAGACAAGTTTATCCTGAACTTAAAAATGTGAATTGTTGAGAAGGAAAAAATTGATTCTTAGAGATAGAAATTGATTAGAAATTGATTAGAAATCGATTCTTCCAAACTCTGAACAATACAATACAAAACCAATTACCAAATAGCTGAGGAAAGTCGGAAAAAATTACAGACTAGAAGAAATAAAAGGGTAACACAGGTATAGTAACTTTGCATATCAATGCCATACACATGAATAAATAAAAAATATTAAAATGTTGAATTGCTAGTGCAAATTTAAGCAATCATAGTATTTCCAACAAATTTCACTCCTATTGTCCTGTCTCTCAATTTTATTTTTATCATCAGAAAAAATGTCAGGGTCTCATATATTCATACAAGGGAAATATTTTATTTCTAAGCAACATTCTTGACTAGTTGTATTTCATTTCTTTAATTGATATTAGTATTTTGTTTTGTTTTGTTTTTGGGTCACACCCGGCAGTGCTCATGGGTTACTCCTGGCTCCATGCTCAGAAATTGCTCCTGGCAGGCACGGGGGACCATATGGGGCACCGGGACTCGAACTGATGACCTTTTGCATGAAAGGTAAATGCCTTACCTCCATGCTATTTCCCGGGTGATACTAAATTTCCCGGGTGATACTAATATTTTTAATAAATAAAATTTCTGATACATTTTCTAACTGAACCTCATAATGCTCACACTAATGCTAACTTACATTATTAATGAAGGCAATTCCTAATCAATAAAATACTGAGAAGCCACTGTTAAAGTGCAATGGAAGAAGAGACAGCAAATATTTCTATATACTGGAAATATAACCAAAGCTATGGCTTCATGTCTGTGATTCTTAAATTCCCAAAGCATCTATGACTTCTCCAAGAAAATAGTAAAATTTATAAAGGGAAAAATAAAACTATCATTTCTTCTTTATATTCCAACTACTTTTGCATGTTTCATTCAGATTGAATATTCATAATGAAAATACATAATAGTATTTTAATTCATGGGATATTTGGTATCTTTATCAAGAAATTGTACAATAATGTTTATAAAGAATTTGCAGATGATATAATTTAGCAAACTCACGACCAAATTGTACTTATAAATCAGCAACAGGCCTCAATTACAGTTGATAAGAATTTTAAAAGTCTGGGACTTTTCTTTTACATTTTAAATAGAGTAAATCATTGTAATATTATGATAATGTATAAGTAGTAGCAGGAAATAACTCATCTGAAGTAATAACTTTGTAAAATAACTCATTTGAAATAACTCATCTATAGCTTTAAGATAGTAAATTTCAGAATAAAAAGGCATGCTATATTTGATCCTGATCAAATAGAAGAATTTTTTCTTCTTATCATGGTTTGCCATGACAGTGCTAATGAGGGAGACTTTTAAGGCCAAGCAGGTGAGGTGGGAACTAGTAACAGCCAGTGATAACGGAATTAAGTAAAAATAAAAACATACTAAACCACAACTGCACCTGCAACCATTAAAGCTTAGTTATGGTCACTGCATCTTGATAGAAACCAGAACCCTTGACTCCTTGTAATTTGAAAGTTACTTTACAAGTCATTATTGTGCATTTCCATGTGCATGCCTTCTTTTTTTATTGTCAACAGGGATTTTAAGGAACATTGCTAAGGGGGACTTTTTAAATTCAGATGATCAGGCGGTTTTGCCAAGATGTCATTTTATACCCACATATTTTAAGTTAATTTCAACTATGTGGAACTACCTTGTGCCTATTTCAATAAATGATTTAACTGGCATCCTAAAGCTTTCAGACATTAAAACAAAAGTTAATTAGGCACTTAATACTCTCACAAAGATTTGCTTTTTATCTTCCAAAGGAAAAAATAGATGTTGACTTTCAAAATACACATAGAGAAAAGAAACACCTGGAATTTGGGTTTATGTTTTTGAGTCAGCATACCTCCAAATAATCAAACAACATTTTGAAACAGAATCATGGATTATAGTACAACAGATAAAGGACTTGCCTTGGACAAAACACACACACACATGCGCGCACACACACACTTGTGTGTGTGTGAAAAAAAGGTGAAACCATATGTATATGGCATCAAAAATAAGAACAGTTATTTAAGTGTGTCGCCTCAGGCAATCTCAGTAAAAAAAGAAAAGAAAAGAAAGCAATTAATAGAAAAGGAGATACACAAAGAAGTCTCGTGTCCTGCACAAGTCCAAGAGAAATGACATGTTGTGCTATTTATGAGAATAACTTTTATATATTTGTGTGTTGGGTCACACCCAGTAGTGAACAAGGATGCTTCCTAGCTCTGCACTTAAGTGTACTTTGACAGTGTTGAGGAACATGTATGGTGTTGAGTATTTGATTATGAGTTACATGTATTCAAATGCAAACCCATTGTCTTCTGTTTTGTCCCTTAGGTCCCTGTATAAAAATGTCTAAGGTATCTGATATTTCAGCTAATGATAGCCAATATATTATAGGGAACACAACTGTTGTGAAGTATAAGGTTTACTTATTACCCAAATTATAAGCAAATTTGGTCGTTTTAAAACAGTTTATCTCATCACTTTCCCTGAGTCAAGATGTGGGCCCTTTTCATTTGGGTCCCTCTGACCAATGTTCTCTCCTGAGTAAATTTGGGGAATCTGTCAAGATTGACATTTTTTATTTAATTTCTAATATTTATGAGTAACTTAGAAACTAAGAGAGATTCAAAGAAGAGAGACTGAAATATTCTTGGTTATTTTTTTTATTGGTTATTTTTTTTTAAAGAAAATGCATGGTAATTCACTTGAATCGGCAAAGGGAATATTAGTTCCTAGTCACTTTGTGTAGTTAGTGAGATAAATTGGAAAAGAAGACTGGCAGAAGGAAAAAAGACTGGTGATGGGGCGGGTGTGTTCTTTTAATGACTGAAACCCAACTACAAACATGCCTGTAATCATGGTGCTTAAAGAAAGATATTATTAAAAATTTAAAAATGTTTGAAAGAAGTGACAGGAAAGAACCCCATAACTTTTTTTTTTGGTTTTTGGGGCACACCCGGCAGTGCTCAGGGGTTACTCCTGGCTCCATGCTCAGAAATTGCTCCTGGCAGGCACAGGGAACCATCTGGGGCACTGAACCGATGACCTTTTGCATGAAAGGCAAACGCCTTACCTCCATGCTATCTCCCGGGCCCCAACCCATAACTCTTAATAATTTCATAAATATTGTCTCAAAAAAATGAAAACTAAAATGGTACTATATTAAAAAGTTCTATAATATGACCGAAACCCAGCCATAATCATGTTTGTAATCAAGGTGTTTAAATAAACATATTAATTAAAATATAGAAGAAAATAGAATATATTCTTTAAAGGCTGTTTCACTTTTCCATAATATATTTTAGTTTGTTATTCCATTTTTAGTAGAATATGTAGAAACTACTTAAATAAAGTCTTGTGAATTTTGAATTTACAAAAAAGGACCTAATATTAGCAATTTTATTATTACAAGTTGAAAACAGAAATAGATGGAAGAAGGATATTGCTATTGTACAAAATTTTTATCTTTGTAAAATACTATTGAAAATACTTTTCACTTGTAAAAATGGAAAAGAGTTTACTATGAATCAATTTTAACTTATTTAAAAAAATGTTTCTAGAGAAAACTCTCTAGTTTTAATTGTTTGGTATAGAAATTATTTCCTTTGGGCCAGAGCAATAGTATAGCAGTAGGGTGTTTACCTTGCACATGGCCAATCTGGTTGGACCTGGGTTTAACCCCGGCATCCCATATGGTCCCCCAAACCTACCAGGAGTGATTTCTAAATGCAGACCCAGGAGTAATCCCTGAATGCTGCTGGGTGTAGCCCAAAAACAACAACAACAAAAAGAATTATTTCTGTTATTCACGAAATGTATGATTTAACTGCAGAAAAGTATTTATTTACAGATTTATTAATATTATTATCAGTTAACAATGAATTTTTTGTAATTTGTTAAATAATTTATACTCCATTTTCCTGAATATATTTGCTTATCAATGGTAGTCTAGAAGGTAGAAATTAGATAATTTAATAAATTTTGTTTTCTTCCAGTTTATCTCTTATTCTCACAATATTTCAATATTCACAACAACTCTTCAACTATATCTGTATGTGTTTTACAATATTGAGCAATTTTGAAGCACCAAGAAATAACCTACGTCCTTAAAGAATTAATATTGGGGCTGAAGAAATAATACAGTGCTTGAGGAATTAGCCTGCCTTGCAACTGACACCACTTTAATGAATCTTGTGTACTACATATGGTCTCTCCAGCTATGTCAGGAGTCATTCATAAGCACAGAGCCAGGTACACAATTGGATGTGTTCCCAGACTCTCCTAAATTGTTTTAAGGCAAAACTCTTAATATGGGGGCCCGGGGAATAGCATGGAGGTAAGGCTTTTGCCTTTCATGCAAAAGGTCATCGGTTCGAATCCCAGTGCCCCATATGGTCCCCCGTGCCTGCCAGGAGCAATTTCTGAGCATGAAGCCAGGAGTAACCCCTGAGCACTGCCGGGTGTGCCCCAAAAACCAAAAAAAAAAAAAACTCTTAACATGGTGAATCACATCTACCAAATATGAAATTATTTTGAGAGATCATAGCTGTTTAGGAAGTAGTTAGTCCTATGGAACACCCTCACTCCCCAATTTTAGATGAAATAAAAGTTCTAAGTAGCCAGGTACCAATATTTATCTTGACTTTCCTAAAAATTCCAGGTTATGAAAACTTCTTCCCATTGTATTCCATTATTTGCTAGAGTGACTCAAAGAAATTAGTAACACAGACATATAATTATTTAAAAATATGGCAGTGACCAGGATCCAAGAACCGCCCTCCAAGTGGGAGAAACTATTCACCCTATACCCATCAGATAAGGGGCTAATATCCAAAATATACAAGGCACTGACAGAACTATACAAGAAAAAAATCTTACCCCTTGGAAAAATGGGGAGAAGAAATGAACAGAATACGTTGCCAAAAGGAACATAAAAATGCTCCACATCACTAATCATCAGGGAGATGCAAATCAAAACAACTGAGGTGCCTACATCCCACACCACAGAGATTGGCGCCTATCACAAAGAATGAGAACAAGCAGTGCAGGTACTAATGTAGAGAGCAGGGAGATCTTATTCACTGCTGGTGGGCATGCCATCAAGTCCAACCTTTATGGAAAGCAATATGGAGATTCCTCCAAAATCTGCAAATTGAGCTTCCATACAATCCAGCTATACACTCCTCCGTATATATCCAAGGAACACAAAAATACAATACAAAAATTCATTGCTGCGCTATTTACAATAGTCAGACTCTGGAAACATCCAAGATGCCCTTCAGTAGATGAATGGCTAAAGAAACTGTGGTACATATACACAATAGAATATATTATGCAGCCATCAGGAGAGATGAAGCCATGAAATCTATTATTCTGAATGAAATAAGTCAGAGGGAGAGAGATAAACACAGAATAGTCTCACTCATCTATGGGTTTTAAGAAAAATAAAATATATTTTTGCAATAATTCTCAGAGACAAAATAGAGGAGGGCTGGAAAGTCCAGCTCACAACATTAAGCTCACCACAAAGTGTGATGAGTGCAGTTAGAGAAATAAATACATTAAGAACTATCCTAACAATGTGAATGAATGAGGGAAGTAAAAAGTCTGTCGAGTACAGGCTGGGGTGAGATGAGGAGGAGGGAGATTTGGGATATTGGTGATGGAAAAGTTGTACTGTTGATGGAGGGTGTTCTTTATATGACTTAAATCCAACTATAATCATATATGTAATCAAGGTGTTTAAATAAGGATATTAATAAAAAAGATGATGCATTGTAAAGGGGGGTATGGTATGGACTCTCAGAACATTGGTGAAGGAAGGTTAACAGTGGTAGTGAGATTGGTGCTGAAACATTGTATCTCAAAATCAATAATGAATAGCACTGTAATCACAATGCTATAAATAAAGAATTAAATATATTGAAAACAGAAAAATAGATAATTTTTGTTTCATTTAAATGAATAATAAAACAAAGCAGGGGTCAAAGAGATGATATAGTAGAAAGGGCACTTGCCTTGCATGTCATTCATTTTCAATCCCTGTCAATTCATATGATCCATAATATCCTACTGGAAATAATAACTAAGCACAGATCCAGAAGCAAACCCTGAACTCTGCCAGGTGACCCAAAACTTACCTAACAAAAAAATAAAAATAAACATAAACTAAGAAAATCTTATTCACTTAAAAAATAACAAAATAGGTACCGGAGAGATAGCATGGAGGTAAGGTGTTTGCCTTGCATGCAGAAGAACGGTGGTTTGAATCCTGGCATTCCATATGGTCCCCTGATCCTACCAGGAGCCATTTATGAGCGGAAAGCTAGGAGTAACCCCTGAACACTACCGGATTTGATGCAATTTTTTTAAAAAAATAAAAAATACATAATAATCATCAACTCAAAAACATTATTCAGATTCTCAAAAATGAAAAAGTATTGTGGTCACCAGAAAGTGAAGTGGAAGGAGGGGTTGGTGCTAAGTCGTAATTGGAGTTAATGATACTAGAGCTTTGTAAACTATATATATAAGCTATATTTCTGAAACATCTTGTATTATAAATCACTGATAAATAACAACAAAAGGTATCATGAAGGTTTAGATGACTATTCAAATTAATAAATACCAATGGCTGAACTTTCTGTTTCCATGAAACAGATGCAGGATCTTCCCTGTTAGGTGGAAGTTTTCATTAACTAGGAACATTACTAAGTCTGTACTTTGGCTTTTCATCCAATAAATACAAAAATGTTTTCATTCCAGAAGCAGTCACTCTTTCTACCTTAAGAAGACAGAATGGGTTCCAAATTATTCCTATATTCCACATATGACATAATTTGTCATTTTCAAGACCAGCTCCCATTCAGGAACCCACCATGAATCACCTAACAGAGAGAAAAATAGAATATTGGAATCATTCAGAACATTCCAAGAGATATAAAAGCTTTAGGAAAGACCAAGGGTCTTTGAATATTTGAATATTTGGTATTTAAAGAATACATAGTTATATTACAGTAATAATTACATGGCTTTTAGATTGTTAGTTGCAAATGTACATTGATTCAGTTCAGTATGGAAAGTAATATAGTCTTCAAAATTCTAATTATAGTTGTAATTGCATTTAAAAGCTAAAGATATTGGGCTGGAAATATAGTAGAAAAGATACGGCATTTCTAGTGGAAGACTCTGATTTGATCTCCAGGACCATATTTGATTCCTTGTGCACTAGCAGGAGTGTTCCCTGGGCACTGAGCAAGGAGTAACCACTGGAAACAATCACATATTGTCCTATAGTGTCATCTCCCACCAAAATAAATAAAATTAAGATATAAAGTAAAAATATTTCAACCTTTTATTTACATAATGCAATATATTGAATATATTTAAATTACATTTGTTGCAGTCAGTCTTCTGTAATTAGTAATCTTGGTTTTTGCATAGATCCTAGGTTGAAGCCTAGGATAGAGTCTTTCCTTATGTCTCCAAAAGTTCTGTACAGTCACGGTTGTCAAAGTCAGAACTCTGAAATTAGTGATCTTGGTTTTGTATACATCCTAGGCTGAAGCATAGGCTAAGATCTTTCTTATTGGTCCCACAGTCGTGGATGTCACAGTCCATCTTCTGTAATTAGTGATCTTTGTTTTTGCACAGATCCTAGGACAGAGTCTTTACTTATGGCACCAGAAGTTCTGCTCAGTTATGGTTGTCAAAAGAATATATATTTTTAATCTTAACACATATGTATTTCTGTAGTTAGAATGGCAAAATCAATAGTAATGCGAAAGCATCCAAAAATAAATAAGAAAGCAAGAATGCTACATTCATAAAACAATAATTGCTGATATAAACTCAGTAGTTATGATTGAGCTCATCAATCTTAACCATATCTTAATGGTCTTCTAGGCATTTGCTGCCCTTGAAAGATATAATAAATTAATTTCAGAATAGTATAAAGATCCTACAATATGTATCCATTTGAAAGACCAATGTACAGTTAGAAAATTTTCAGAAGACTTTCTAGATAAAATACTAACAGTTAAATAAAAGTATATAACATGTTCCAAAAAGAAAGCAAAAACATATAGATACCTTCAGTAAATGACCTTGAATTCTGAGTTATGTCATTTTACAAGTAAGCTGAAATAAAAATATTTCTTCTAGAAAGAAAACAGTCGTTCTTTCAGTTTCAAAGTAAATATTTTTTCTTAAAATATTTAAATGTTATCATGGAACACAGAGGAGATTGCTCTAGTTCATGGTGACTATTTCCCCTTATTTATTTTTAGCTTTTTTTATACTGAGAATAACTGGAGTGGGTATAGGGAAAAATGGAAACCTTAAGATTTCCTTTCTGAGCTAAGTTACTGAACTGAAAGAAAAACAATGCAATCATGAAAAGTAGTTCTATATGAGAAAAAGACCTGATTGATAAAACACATACTTGTTTCCAACTGATCATATAATATCTTGTGGGACTGTAGTAATACTATAAAAACATTAGCATGTATCTTTGAAATATCTGACTTCATTTAAATCAGTTACAGGTCAAATACTTTATTCTTCTACCAATGCGTAATACATCTAGTACCCACAATATTTGAGTTAGTGAAGGAATGGAAAATCAGGAAAGAACATATGCTAACGTTTCTCACATAGAACCTACTCTGTATTTTACATGAAGTTACAAAGAAACATAGCTAATAATTATATTTATGCCACTGATGTGTACTCAGAAGAGTTAATATTTTTATACATTTGTTCTTATTTTCCTTTTATTCTGGTTACTTTATTACCAATTCAAATTTGAAAATATTTAAAAAATAAGTTCATTTTCTTTATAAGTATATTTAAAGTAGTAGTCAATAGCCATTTGAATGCTTTCTAAGAAGCATTTTCTTCTCTCATAATACAAGTTAAATTTTTTAAAACATTCTGGCAATTAATAGCTATAGTATTTCATTAATAAGTAATTATTTCATAATTAATAGTTACATTAACTGTTATATTAATTACTATTATAAGCTTAACTATTAATTGTCTTAAAAACTAAAACAATTATTAAAAAAGACTAAGCTATTGACCATTAAAACAAGTAATAGTTAAATTAATTAATGAAATATATGTTTAATTGGCTTTTGAGCCTAACCAGAGATGCTCAAGGGTGACTCAGGAATCAATTCTGTGGGTCTCAGAAGACTATATGGGATGCTAGGAATCAAACTGAGGTCAGTTGCATACAAGGAAAATGCACTTCCTGCTGTGCTATAGCTTTGGCGCCAGATCAATTTTTTTATTCCTTCTTTTATTGGGACAGATGAGGAGGCAAAAGTGAAATATTGCTTTCACTTGCAATTATTCTTTGAGAATCTCTCCTTTTTAAAATAAAATATGCATTGAATATTAGCAAGACTGCTGAAGCTAAAAAAATTGACTTTGGGTCACTTAGGATAGATAATACAGAGTTTTATGGTTTTTCACATACTAGAAAGTCAAAGTCAAAGTTTGCTTCAAATAGTCTATTTTTGGTGTTCTTTCTTCTTCACCCATTTATAAAGCACCGTGATTTGCAATACCAATACATTCCCCAATGTATGTATAATTTGCCATTAATTTTGTCCAGTGTATTTTATTATAAATATTAATTATATTGCTAGAATTCAGATTGGATAATTTAAATATTTTCCCTTAAAAATAATTTTTTTCCTTAATTTTAAATATGCACTTTTTTCTTATTTAGGTTTATGGGATACAACCACCTGTTCTTACATCTTATTCTGACTCTGAGTTCAGGGATCACTCCTGCCGATGCACAGGAGACATTATGGGGTGTCAGGAACAATCCGAGCCAGGTGTGTGTAAGGCAAGTGCCCTAACTACTGTATGTTCTCTTGGGCTGCCTACATAGTCTTTTTTCTAACATCTTGAACATGTATAATATAGTAATAATAACTGTGATCTTAGCATATTTAACATTAGCTAAATTTAATATATTTAATATATAATGTATTACATTTAATATTAATCCTATCATGACTCAGTGATGAGTTAGTCTGCTATGTGTTTATTTTCTTGTTATGTATATATTATATTCATAATAATTTCTTTTTTTTTAATCACACCAGGCATTGCTCAGGGGCTCCTCCGAGTTTTGCTCAGGACGCCTTCCTGGCATGCTCAGGGGGCCATGTGGGATGCCAGTGACTGAACTCAGGTCGAGTACATGCAAGACAAATACCCTACCCACTGTTCTATTACTCTGGCCTCTCTATTCATAATAATTTATATTAGATTAGAAATCATATATGTTACAGGGTGATGGATATTTTTGAATTCCTATACTGTTGAGATTTATTTGAAAAGTGGTGAAATTATGTAAAATTAATTTTATCCTTTCCATTCTTGCTTTCAAGGTCTGTTAGCTGAGGTCAGAATATAATTAGTCTATGATTGATATTTCCTACAACAGAGGTAAAACCTTGTTTAGTACTGTATTTTATATTTAGATTTAAGAAAATTTTCATGCTTCTAGGGTATATTCCTAGGAGTGGTATAGTAGTTTAAGAACAACAAAAGCACAATACAAAAATGTCTTTATCACACCTATATTCATTGCAGAGCTATTTATAGTAGCCAGAATCTGGAAACAACCAAGATGCCTTCAACAGATGGGTGACTAAAGGAATGGTGGTGCATATATACAATGGAATATTATGTATCTGTCAGGAGAGAAGTCATGAGTTTTGTCTATACATGAATGCACATGGAAACTATTATGCTGAGTGAAATAAGTCAGTGGGAGAGAGATAGACACAGAGTAGTCTCACTCATCTATGGATTTTAAGAAAAATAAAAGATATTATTGTGATACTACCCAGACACAATTGAAATGAGTGTCCGAAGGACAGGCTCGCCATATGAAACTCACCAGAATGAGTGGTGAGTGCAGTTAGAGAAATAACTCTACTAACAAGTATCATTACAATGTTGATGAATAAGAGAAGTAGAATGCCTATTTTGAATACAGGCAGGGATTGGGGAGGAGGGAGATGAGGACATTGGTGTTAGGAATGTTGTACTGGTAAAGGGAGTTGTTCTGTTTATCACTGAAACCAAAATACAATCATGTTTGTAATCATGGCTATTAAATAAAGATATTATTTTAAAAATCAATTAAATATTCAATTAAACTCTTATCTGATAACGTGCAAATAAAAAATAAAGAACACCTATGCTTTACACATAAGTCTCAGTAAACTTGATTTAGTCTACCTGAGGTAATTTTAGAAAATTACTTAAGAAATGGATTTCAGGGGGCCAGGCGGTGGCGCTGGAGGTAAGGTGCCTGCCTTGCCTGTGCTAACCTAGGACGGACTGCAATTCGATCCCCCGGTTCCCCATATGGTCCCCCGTGCCTGCCAGGAGCGACTTCTAAGCGAATAGCCAGGAGTAACCCCTGAGCGTCACCAGGTGTGACCCAAAAACCAAAAAAAAAAAATGGATTTCACATGTTCTGATTATTATCACCATTAAAATGTTGGTGAGGTCCATTACCCTGTACTTCCAGAAGTGTTAGCAGCCTCACCCACGATCCAAAGCAGAGCACCATATCTGGAATAAGGCGAACACAAGAGTCATT
This sequence comes from Crocidura indochinensis, assembly GCA_004027635.1. Classification (NCBI taxonomy): domain Eukaryota; kingdom Metazoa; phylum Chordata; class Mammalia; order Eulipotyphla; family Soricidae; genus Crocidura; species Crocidura indochinensis. The sequence goes on along the minus strand of PVKC010007044.1, from coordinate 13,056 downwards.
TAACGCTCAAAAAAAGAGGCACAACTAGCAGCTATGGACATATCAATCTTAAAGCAGATCCTACTGGGCTACCCTTGGGAGAGAATCCCTGGCAGCTGAATACATATCTACCTTCAGCTGCCAACAAGTCCATGGCCCATATTCACCACTTTTCCAGTAACGTCTGCAAAGAACTTCTAGTAGCCCAAAACTCAATGTATTATTGTTCTATAGCTGAAATCTCCCACCTCCCTAAACCCCACCCCACCTTATTTGAGACAGGCTTTCAACTTCCCTCATTCATTCACATTGTTATGTTAATTGTCAGTATAGCTTCTAACTGCACTCACCACTCTTTGTGGTGAGCTTCATATTTTAAGCTGGACCTTACAGCCCTCATCTATTTTGTCTCTGAGAATTATTTAAAATAAAGGCTTTTATTTTTCTTGAAACCCATAATGAGTGAGACTATTCTGTGTTTATCTCTCTCCTTCTGACTTATTTCACTCAGCATAGTAGATTCCATGTACATCCATACAAGAGTCTGGTTATTTTAAATATCACTGCAATGAATATTGGTTTGAGGAATAGGTTTTTGAATTGTGTTTTTGTGCTTCTAAGGTATATCCCTAGGAGTGATATAGTTGGACCATAAGGAAGCTCAATTTCCAGATTTTTGAGAAATCTCTATATCGTTTTTCATAAAGACTGGACTAGAAGGCATTCCCACCAGCAGAGAATAAGAATTCTTTCTCTCCAGCTCCCCTCCAGCACTGATTGTTCTTATTCTTAGTGATATGTAGCCTGTCTCTGGTGTGAAATGATACCTCATTGTTGTTTTGATTTGCATCTTCTTGATGATTAACGATGTGGAAAGTTTTTTATGTGCCCTTTGGCCATTTGTATTTCTTCTTTGACAAAGTGTTTGTCCATTTTTTCTCCCTATTTTTTCATGGGAATAGATTGTTTTTCTTGTAAAGTTTGCCAATGCCTTATATATTTTGGAAAATAGCCCCTTATCTGATGGGTATTGGATGAATAATTTCTTCCACTGAGTGGGTGGCTCTTGTATCCTATGCACTATTTCCTTTGAGGTTCATAAGCTTCTCAGCTTAATATACTTTCATCTGTTTATCTCTGCTTCCACTTGTTTGGAGAGTACTGTTTCATACGTGAAGATGCCTTGGTATCAACTTCATGGAGTGTTTTATCTACATGTTGTACTATATGTTATGGTTTCAGGTCTGATATCGATGTCTTTAATCCATCTAGATTTTACCTTCATACACGGTGAAAGCTTGACTCATATAAATTCAAAGCTTACTTTTTTGCAAGTGGCTAACCAGTTGTGCCAAAACCACTTGTTGAAGAGGCTTTTCTTGCTCCATTTTGTATTTATTGCCCCTTTATCAAAGATTGGTTGATTATATATCTGGGGAATATTCTCTGAGAGCTCAAGCCTATTCCACTGATCTTAGAGACAGTCTTTATTCCAATACCATGCTGTTTTGATACCTATTGCTTTGTAATACAGTTTAAATTGGGGAGAGTAATGCCTCACATATTCCTTTTCCAGAATGTTGAATTTTATAAATTTTATCATTTGATTTTTGTGTGTAAAACTTATAGTGCTCTGAATTTTTGTTTTGTTATCATATAACTATATGCCAATAGTTCTTATATGCAAAGTTTATTAAAATTATCATTTCAAAATTTTGTTATTTATTTATTTTCCCCTTTTACATAAGAGATTTTGAAATAGGATATTTTATTTTAATTTAAAAGATTTTGACCATTGAAATTAAATTTTGACAAGAATTTCTAGATTAATTTGTTTTAAAACATAAAATTTTAGGAATATATTTAGGAAAAAGATGTTTATTTCTTGATCAGATACTTAATTTTATTTTGTAATATATTATCTAGAGTTGATGTATTTATTTTTTGTTTTCATGTTCAACAGACTACTATACATATTATTTATAAAGAATCATGGTTCTTCATGATTGAATTGATAAAAATAATTGTCTTAAGAACATTTTTGTTGAAAAGATATTTTACTCCTTACTGTATATATTTCAGTGCACAATAGGGGGGATACTCTATATTCCAGGCTGGGCATTCCTTCCCTAGACTTGATGATACATTGTAATATATCATATTTACCTCCTAATTTTTGCCTGTACATAATAGTCCTATATATTCCAAATACAATTTTAGACTTACTACAGTCATAGCTTGACTCATATAAATTCAAAGTTTACTCAGAAAACTATTATGATGACCAATAATAGTAATGTTGCACAGCTACTACAACTCATGGCATTTTCTTTTTACTTTTCTTGAGTTACCTAGATTCCGAATTTAGCAATTACTAGAGAATATTATATTGAGTAAGACAGAAAAAATTATCAATACCAGAACATGAGGTCTTAGTTGTAACTGTAAACTAAAAGTAGTCAAAAAGGATGGTGATTATTAATAAAAATAAATTAATTCAACTACCACACAGTTACAAATTTAATATTTTCTAAAAGTAAAAATCTTGTATCCTGGGCACTGTTTCCTTTGAGGTGCAGAAACATCTCAGCTTAATATATTCCCATCTGTTTATCTCTGCTCCCACTTGTAGACTACAGTTGCTCTTTGAAGATGCCTTTAGTCTCAATGTCATGGAGTGTTTTAGTTACGTGTTTTTCTATATAATTTATGGTATCAGGTCTGAAATCAAGGTATTTAATTCACTTGGATTTTACCTTCATACATGATGTTTAGCTGGGGGTCTAAGTTTGCTTTTTGCAAGTGACTAACCAATTCTGCCAACACCACTTGCTGAAGAGGCTTTCCCTGCTCCTTTTAGGATTTATTGCTTCTTTAGGTGATTGTATGTCTGGAGAACATTCTCTGAGAAGCCTATTCCACTGATCTGAGGGTCTGTCTTTATTCTAATTCCGTGCTGTTTTGATAACTGTTGCTTTGTAATACAGTTTAAAGTTGAGGAAAGTAATACCACCCATATTCCGTTTCCCAAGGATTGTTTTAGCTATTCTAAGGTTTTTATTGTTCCAAATAAATTTCAAAAGTGTTTGATCCACTTCTTTGAAAAATTTCATGGGAATCTGTAGAGGGATCAATTTAATCTGTATAATGCTTTGGGGAATATTGCACCCAATACCTTTCAGATATCGAGCTAATATCCAAAATATACAAGGCACTGACAAAACTTTACAAGAAAAAAACAGCTAATCCCATCAAAAAATGGGAGAAGTAATAGACAGACAATTTGACAACAAAGAAATACCAATGGCCAAATGGCACATGAAAAAATGCTCCACATCACTAATCATCAGGGAAATGCAAATCACAACTATGAGGTACTATCTCACACCGCAGATATTGGCACACATCATAAAGGATGAGAACAAGCAGTGATAGTGGTAATGTGGAGAGAAAGGAACTCTTACTACTTCTGGTGGGGAATGCCGTCTAGTTCAACCTTTATGGAAAGCGATATGGAGATTACCCCAAAAACTGGAAACTGAGCTCTCATATGATCTAGCTATACCACCCCTAGGAATATTACCTAGAAACACTAAAATCCACTACAGAAATACCTTCCTCACACCTACATTCATAGCAGCACTATTCACAATAGTCAGACTCTGGAAACAACCAAGATGCCCTTCAACAGATGAATGGCTAAAGAAACCGTGGTACATATATATACACATTAGAATATTATGAAGCTGTCAGAAGAGATGAAGTCATAAATTTTTCTTATACATGAATGTACATGGAATCTATTATACTCAGTGAAATAAGTCAGAGGAAGAGAGATAGATGCAGAATAGTCTCACTCATCTATGCGTTTTAAGAAAAGTAAAAGGCATTCTTGTAATAATTTTCAGATAAAAAAGAGAGGAGGTCTGGAAATTCCAGCTCACTGCATGATGGTTTGCATCACAAAGAGTGATGAGTGCAGTTAGCGAAATAACTACATGGAGAACTATTATAACAATGTGAATGAGTGAGGGAAGTAGAAAGCCTGTCTAGACTACAGATGGGGTGGGGTGGGAAGGAGGGAGATTTGGGACATTGGTGATGGAAATGTTGCACTGGTGAAGGGGGGTGTTCATTAAATGACCCAAACCAACCACAATCATGTTTGTAATCATATTGTTTAAATAAAGATATTAATTTTAAAAAGTAAAATTCAATAATATAGTAAGATGAGAACTATAAAATTAATTTCAGTCCTTACATATAAATTAGTGATAAAATATTAAGCCTACTGGGTTATTTATAAAATTAGAATTTTTGAATACAGTATTTTTCCTATTACCAAGTAGTTACTATATACAGGGAAGTTCTTGATTTCATTACTATTTTATTCTTGCATAAAATGCAATTTATTTAAATATTTGACGGAAGTCCTTGAGTCATAAGTAACTTAAAGGTTTCTCCAGGTTATATTTTGGAAGAATTTATGTTTGTTTACCAGCAGTTGGAAGGAAAAAAATAGTCATCATTTGTGATTTCTGTTGACCTGAGTTTATTTCCAGTAACACACAGTGGTTACAACAAAGTATTCAAATATGACTTTGTATATCTCAATGTCAAAAGAGAAGATAGAACTACATAGAAGAAAATCAGTGCCAGACATTCTTATATTCATGGGAACGGAGAAATAGCACAGCAATAGGGTATTTTCCTTACAAGTAGCTAATCAGGACACCTATGTTGGTTCAAATTCTGGCATCCCATTTGGTCCCCGTTGCCTGCCAGGAGCAATTTCTGATTAGAGAGCCAGGAGTAAGCCCTGAGCGCCACTGGGTATGGTCCAAATAAAGGGGGGGGACTTATATTCATAGACAAACAAGAACTATTTATAAAAATATTGACACAAAACAATCAAATAAATAGTTAATATACAACAGTGGTCCTCAAACTATGGCCTGTGTGCAACATATTATATTTGTTCCCATTTTGTTTCTTTACTTCAAAATAAGATATATGCAGTGTGTATTTGAATTCGTTAATTGTTTTTGTTTTTATTATAGTTCAGCACTCCAGTGGTCTAAGGGACAGTGAACTGGCCCCTGTTTAAAAAGTTTGAGGACCACTAATACAAGATCTATAAAGCTCTTACAGAATCAAAAAATCAAAAGTTCAATGACCCAAAAATGGGGTAAAAAGATAAAAAGATGTTATCCTTCCCCACAACTTCCTGAGTATCAGGGAGACCCTCCCATAGCTGGGAGGGTACTGGTTGCTAATTTAAGGGGTTGCTTCAGGGGTGAGAAAGAGATTCAGCCAGAAACCTCTGCAGGAAGCAGCATGGAGAGATGATAGAGACAGGATAGATGCAGGAGCAGTAAAGAGGCTATTTAGCTTAGAAGCCACACATGGTGGCTAGGGTTTTGTAATAAAACCTTGTCTCCTAAAATTTCATGACTGTTGTGGGTCAATTCCTCATCATCATCCTGATACCTACAGACTCGCTGGCTGAAACAGGGTGCAGGCACCTGGCCTGGCTGAGAAAAGCTTCACCATCCATCAACCATTATCCACTATCATCAAGGATTCTTATTAATTTAATGAATAGTTCAAAGAGACACTTTCCCAAAAGAGGCATATGGATGGTCAACAAGCATATTTTTAAAATGTTCACACTTTTGCTAGGCTTGCTTTTTTTATTTCTGTTTCCCTAATCAACAAAAAATAAAAAGAGATGAACAAAATCTTCCTCACAAAAGAAATATGAATGGCCAAAATGCACATGAAAAAATGACCTATATCGCTAATCATAGGGAGAAGCAAATCAAAGCAATAATAAGATAACATCTCATATCACAGAGACTGTAATCCATCAAAAAGAAAAACAACCCCTAGTGCTAGAATGAATGCAGGGAGAACAGAACTCTCATTATGTTAGTGGAAATGATGATTGGTTCTGTCTTTCTGAAAAACACTATGGACTTTTCAAAACAAATTGAGGTAGAAATTAGTTTTCATTCCTCCAGGATCTCTAAGGGTCCAAAAATAAAGTGGAAAAAGACATTTGATTTCTTTGTTTCTTAAACCACTATACACAATAGTCAAAAATTGTAAATAGTTCAGGTGTTTGAATGCAATATTTTTGAATAAAATATCTGGTATATATACACAATGGAATATTACTTGGCCATAAGAAAAGATAAAAGTCATGCAATTTACTGCTACATAGAAGGACCTGAAGAATATCATGCTGAGTGAAGTTAGAGGGAAAGAAAAAAAATCTCTCATATTTGCAATATATGAAAACATAAAAGTGAAAAAAAATGAATATCCCCAAGGCAATGGAAACAGAAATAAACATAAGACCAACATTCAGTAGTCAACAAAACTCATGGAGTGCCTGAATGATGGGTAGGTTAAGTGGATAGGAAATGCCTATAGTGGAGGAAAGTTTTAACTAAGAAGAGGATGTAATATTAAAAGATGATAAAATTATTTGTTTGAAATCCTATCAGCAACAGTGCTGTAAACCACAGTGCAAAAAGTTATTTAAAAAACCCACAGAGGGAGCTGGGAGGTGGCGCAGGAGGTAAGGTACCTGCTGCCTTGCCTGTGCTAGCCTAGGACGGACCACGGTTCGATCCCCCGGTTCCCATATGGTCTCCCGTGCCTGCCAGGAGCGACTTCTGAGCGCATAGCCAGGAGTAACCCCTGAGCGTCACTGGGTGTGGCCCAAAAACCAAAAAAACAAAACAAAACAAAACAAAACAAAACCACAGAGCCTCTTATAGAAGCAGACTGGAGAGAGGCATATGGTAAGATGGCAGTGTGAGAGGTATTGGTGGTGGAAAGTGGACAGACACTGGTGAAGGGATTGGTGCTGAAACAATATATGTCTGATTGTCAATCATGAATAACTTTGTAAGTTAATGGTGACTACATAAAAAGTGATATTTAAAAAAATTAAAAATCAATGAGATATTTCACACATATAAGATGGACACATACCAAAAGTCTGCAAATACCCACGATTAGTGGGTTTGTAGGTAGAACAGATCCCTCTTCTATTGTTGGTGTTTGTGTGTGTGATCTACCTCAGCCTTTATGCAAAACATTATAGAGATCTCTCAAAAAATGTACTATAACTAGCATTTAATCCAGTGATATCACATTTTGTCATGTATCCCCAAAACACAAAAACATTATTTCAAAAGGATATATGCACACTGTCTTCATTGCTACACTTAGAATAATAGCCAAGATACAGAAAGAACCCAAATCCCCAACTAAGGATGAATGGATCAAAAAGTCATGATATATATGCACAATGAAATACTATGTAGTCCTAAAAATGAGAAAAATCATGCAGTTTGTAGCAACATGGACTGAAATAAAAGATAAGTGAAATCAATCAAAAATATAAATCAGTCAATAATAGACAGTTTTTATAAGTTGAACTAAAGATGCACAGCAAAGTAGAAACAAAATGCCAAAGGCAATACAGTGGGAAAATAAACTCATATTATTAAGTTTGTGGGGTGGTATTTGGAAGAGAGAGATAAGTACACTTGTGATGAGTATGGTATTGAAATTATGTGCATAATAAAGCATAATAAACCAGTATTGTAAATCATCGTATCTAAATAAAAGAAATGCCAACGATTATTTCTATAGTGAAAATATATTGGAACAATTACAAATTTTTTGCTGTTTGTTTTGTTTTGGGTTCACACCTGATGACACTCAGAGTTTACTCCTGGCTAGGCACTCAGTAATTGTTTTTTGCTCAGAGGACCATATGGGACACTGTGGATAGAACCCAAGTCTGTCCTAGGTCAGTCATGAGCAAGGCAAACACCCTCCTGTTGTGCTATCATTCTGACCCCAGAAAAGTGTTTTTATTGGTTTTGTTTTAGTGACTAGTGAAATATAGAAAAAATATATATGATATAATTTGTAATGCATTTTCAGCTAGTCTATGAAAAATAACATGATCAAGTTCATTCAAGAAGCTTATACTCACAAATAAGACCATTAGAAAACCAAAATAGAGACTTGGTAATGATCTCTAGACGCTGATAAGCTCATGCGATCATGATAATAAAACTGGTCTTTGTAGTCATAGCTTAAAAAATCTAAAATGGGTTAAATTGAAATTGGGCTCTGAGCCATAGAAAAATTAGGCAAGGAGCCCAAAGGAAATTTAATGTTCTCTGCTTATTCTTTCTGCTTTCTATTTAATTTTGTTTTGGAAGGAATAACTATTTATAGACAATTTTAAATTTATCTGAAGCAGGTGGATGATGATTTTACACCTATTAAAATGGAGAAGAAGATATTGGAAAAAGAGGAAAGTGGCTTCTGGTCTATGTCTGGGAGAACTTGAAAAATCTATGCAGATAGAATTTGATCCTCCAAAATGTAAATAGGATTTAGAACTTTTTCTGGGATCATTGCTTGTCTTTGTTTCAGAGTTGAACTAATCTGTCCTTCATTGTTGTAATAGAATTATGATGATCTTGCAAAACTGGTATAGTTTGATTTTCTCAATAACATTTTCACTAAACCAGTTTCCACTTAAGCATATCTAAATATATTTTATTTTAATTTATTTTAAAACCAAATTTTATAAAGACTGTGAATATCAAACTCAGGGTAATGGTATAAGTATCTAAGTATCTAAGATATATAAGGTACTAACATGGCTTAACAAGAAAAATATATCTAACCACAACCAAAAGTAGGGAAAATAAATTAACAAACATTTCCTCAAAGAAGGAATACAGAATGCCAAGCATGTGAAAAAAATTTCTACATCATTAATCATCAGGGAGATGCAAATCAAAAAACAATGAGATATCTTCTCACACAACAGAGATCTGTACACATTACAAAGAACAAGAGCAATCACTGCTGGCTTGGATGTGTGTGGGAAGTGATAGGGGACTCATTAACTGCTGGTAAGAATGCTGTCTAATCTAACCTTTCTGTAAAACAATATGACTTCCTCAAAAATAGGAAATTGAACTTCCTTATGATCCAGCAATACTATTCCTAGGGATATACCTGAAGAACACAAAAACACAATACAAAAATGCCTTCTGCACTTCTAAGTTCATCACAGCACTATTTACAATAGCCAGAATCTGGAAGCAACCCAGGTGCCTGACAAAAGATAAATGGCTAAAGAAAGTGTGGTACATTTATGCAATGCAATAATATGCAACTATTAAGAAATTAAAGTCATGAAATTTGCTTATACATACATGGACATTGAGATTATCATGTTAAGTAAAATGAATCAGAGGGAGAGGAATAGATAGACTTTAAATATTCTCACTCATATGGGGGATATAAGGAAAATAAAAGACAGTGTGGGAATATATCCAGAGATAATAGAGGTGAGGATTAGGATGACCAGTCCATGGTAGGAAACTTGTCACAAAGAGCGCAGAATCAGTTAGAATAGAGAAGGGTCTACTATGAAAGTGAGTTTGGACTGGTCACTCTGGACAAGAACTGGGTGCTGAAAGGGAATAGTACATGCATAGTACTCCTTCATTAACAACAGCGCAAAGCACAGTGTCAAAATAAAGAGAGTGAGAAAGAGAGACAGAGAGAGTGAGAGAGAGAGAAAGAACGAGAGAGAGAGAGAGAGAGAGAGAGAGACGGAGCAGGCAGGGTAGGGTGAGTGGAAGGGAAGCGGAAACGGGCATTAGGGAGAGTGAAAAGGAAACGGGGGACACTGGTTGTGAGAAATGTGCACTGGGTGAAGGTTGTTCTACATCCTATGACTGTAATTTAATCATGAACAATATTTGTGAAATAAAAATCCTGAATTATGAACAACTTTGTAATCACGGTGTTTAAATAAAAAAATTAAAAGTCAGGGTAATAATGCACAAATTCAAATAAATATTTATTTTGATATGAAAAGTTGTAAAATAAAGTAAAAATAATTTTACCTCTCAAGTAATATATAGAAATTGTTTTCTGGGTCTGAGCAAAAGTACAGCAGTAGGGTGTTTGCCTTGCTGAGCCAGAACGGACCTTGGTTCAATCCCTAACGTCCCATATGATCCCCCAACCCAGGAGTGATTTCTAAGCACATAGCCAGGAGTAACCCCTGAGTGTCACTGGGTGTGGCCCAAAAACCAAATAATAATAATAATAATAATAATAATAATAACAATAATAATACTTGAATTTACACAAATACTCATAACAAGGTGTGTTTATATATAAAACTGAGTGATCTTTGAGAGGCTCAAAGAAAAGTCCTTAGGATGTTAGTGAAGGTTATGTCTCAAATAATATTTATGCTGCATCTACTTTTTCCTGAGTGTCTCATGGAAAGGTGACCAAGGTCTTTTGACACTCTAATGTCCTCCTATTTGTGGGTACAGATAGCTTTTCAAGCACCCTTCTTTGCAGACACAGGTAACTTTTTCAAAAAGGCCTTCCCTTGAAGGCATAGGCAACCAGAGCCTTTTCAAATCTGGTGCTCTCTTTAGGTCTCAGAGTCAGAGTTTACACAGGGGTAAAAGTACTTTTAAGTAGCAAAGCACTTTTGATACTGTACTTTAATAGTGTATGTGAAGTCAGGAACTCAAATTCATTCTAACTCTTTTTTTTTTTCAGAATGAATTTGACTATTAGGGGCATTTTATAGTGCTATAAAATTTAAATAATATTTATCTTAAATAAGAATGCTATGGAAAATTTATTGTATGATGTCATTTTAAATGTTAGTTTAACTAATCATGAACATGTAATATTTTTTTATTTCTTAGTGTCTTTTATTTCTTTTATGAGACAGTTTGCACAAGCAGGCCTTTCATAACTTTTGTTAAATTCATCCCTGTGTATCTGATATTTTGTACACTTGAATGGAATCTGATGTTATTCCTATTCATAATTTGCATATAGAAATGAAACATAACATTATGCTTTGATTTCTCTCCTGCTACTTTGCAAGTCTTATTTACTGTTTCTAGGAATTTTTCAGCTAATTTTGGGATCTTCAGTGCATACTATCTTGTACTTTGCAAATCATGGTAGTTTACTTTTTTCACCAATTTGTTCTCTTTGATCTCATTTGTTTGTTCATCTTCTATAGTGAAGATTTTTTCAAGATTATAATAAAGAGCTATAGTGATGGAGCAGGAGCAATGGTTCAAGTATGAGGCACTTGCGTTGCCCGCACTAGCCTAGGTCAGACCGTGGTTGGATCCCCAGGCATCCCATATGGTCCCTTAAGCATGGAGCGATTTCTGAGCAAAAAGCCAGGAGTAACCCCTGAGCATCACCAGGTGTGGCCCAAAAACCAAAAATATAAAATAAAAAACAATAGTGATGATGTGCAGTTAATAAAACCATACTGCTATGTGCTAATATTATAGCCTAGTAAATATTTAATATGATCTAAAAATTTTAATTTGACATGTAATCTTACTGTAGATTAACACATAAAGTTGTGTAAGGCAATGTGTAATTAGAGAGAGTGAGTAGAATGTTTAAAGCACTTCCCTTGCACATGAATGACCCAGATTTCATACCCAACACCTCAGATAGTCTTCAAAACCTTTCCAAGGAGAGCACAGAGCCAGGAAGAAGCCCTGAGAACTCCTGAGTGTGGGTCAAATGCCAAAAAAAAGTTTTTTAATGTGTAATTTGGCCCCAATACTGAGTCTTACTATGTTTAATGCTTAAAATTCATATTACTTGGAAACAAGTATTTTCATATTGGAATCACTTTTAATCTGAAGTTCTTTTACTTAAAAATAAAAATTGTGGAGACAAATTTAATTAACTATATAGTCTAAATACTTAAAATAAATTTAATTTATATGTGTTTAATATATAAATCTGAGTATTATCAACTGAATTAAATTGTACTTCACTGTATTTTATTTAAATACTAGTTATTAAATAATTATTAATACTTAAAAATTATAAAACTCCAGAAAATATTATTACCAGTATCTCTGTTAAATAAATGTTTTCATTCCAAGTTAACATATTTCAGCAGACAGTCAAACTTTAATATACTTTTTAATAATAACTATAACTAGAGTCCTATAAAGTACAGAGTCATTTGGTGTTTTTTGTTTTTGTTTTTGTTTTTTTTTGGTTACACCCGGCAGTGCTCAGGGGTTACTCCTGGCTCCATGCTCAGAAATTGCTCCTGGCAGGCACAGGGGAACATATGGGGCACCAGGATTCGAACTGATGACCTTTAGCATGAAAGGCAAACGCCTTACCTCCATGCTATCACCTGGGCCCCCGTCATTTGGTGTTTTTAGTGCATTATCTTCATAAAAATAATAGCAGAAATAAGATTCTTAATATTTCCAATATTCTTAAACACTTTTTGCAAAGGTTGAAAATATAAATGAATGTAGTTAGATGATAATAAAGAAAAATTATTTTGGAACTAAGCATTACTCTTTTTTCTTTCAGAGACATGGTGCTTTTTCTTTCATAAGACATCATTAAAATTAATAAATAACTAAATTATCATCTTGTATTTAAAGCACAACTGGCTTACAAATAAGTCCATTTTGTTTTCTACTCTATATACTATAGGACCAGCTTATGTGTGGATAGAGTTTCAAATATCCATCTCTTACCCTAAAGAAATATTATTAATCAAATTATTCTGACAAAGAGCAATTACTAAGTGTACAAATACGATGTGCTGAGACTGGTGAAACTAAACCACACAATGAGCATGCCTTTCTTGCTATGCAGTTGTTAATTGACGACTTTGATTTCAAATATGCCCATGGAAAGTATCAGTGGTTCATGTGATCTTTCTTTTAATTTCCAACAGCTTGGAGTTTATTATATATTTCTCACATTGATAGAATAATACAAAATGTCACATTGCATAGAGTTGCTGACATATATCTGGCTACTCATCTAAGGCTTTAATATTCCAAGCAGAAAAATGATTCCTATCATATTCTTCTTTCACATCTTCTGATTCATTTTTAATAATAATATTCTCCAGATTTTTACATGATCCAGTGCTCGAGCTTATCTTGTGTTGGCAAAAAGCAACTGTTATCCAACCAG